>JAFIDM010114301.1:0-10515 GCA_023159025.1 Thereuonema tuberculata
ATCAATATCAGTGCACAACGGGTGAGAACGTGGCGTGTTGCTTGTCTTAGTGCAATCTTAACATTCCTTTCAGCGTCGCTAACATCCATAAATACTGTACATTCTAACAGCTCTATCTGGACAGATTTTTATATATTTCTAACTTAGAATTATTGACTCTGAATATCGACCTTTCCTCCCTGTTTTTCTCTGTATAGATTTACATTCTCTTAGCATTATCTGGTGATCATTAAAAGGAGATAATTCTTCAGACTAATCCATCATTGCAAATCTGAACTCTATATTAATATTTAAATTATGAATTATGAGATAAATAAAAAAAAATACATTAGGGTTTGTGAAAAATGCAATACCATAAAGGAATGATGTTAATCAGTTGAAACATATTGGTACGCAAAGCAGGTATGACTAGAACTGTCGGAACTGTCGTGATAGAGGTATAAATAGACGGTTATGTAGGAGCCACACAAGTACTGCATCGTGGACAGCGAGCTATAAATGTATCTGCAGGATTCATTATATCGACGACGCAGGGCGCAAATAGCGGCAAACGACTGAATTTGAACGTGAACGAATGATTGGTCTGTGAGAAGCTGGAGTTTCGTACCCCGCCATTGCTGCTCATACGGGACTTAACGCCACGAATTAATCCGCGTGTGGAAGCAGTGGACCATAGAGATCCGGGTAAATACGACATGCGTTCACCTAAAGATCTTCTGACAAAAATTCTACCATCAATATCAGTGCACAACGGGTGAGAACGTGGCGTGTTGCTTGTTTTAGTACAATCTTAACATTCCTTTCAGCGTCGCTAACAGCCATAAATACTGTACATTCTAACAGCTCTATCTGGACAGATTTTTATATATTTCTTTCTTAGAATTATTGACACTATAGGGACCGTGCACAGATGGCCGATTTCGACGACAGCGCCAATGGCGGCGATTTTGGTCCCGACCGTGCGGACCAGGCAGCCATATTTCCTTTGTGAACATATAGCTTGTCGTTACCCTGCGATTTCTATAAATCTTTTTCAAAGTAATTTATAGCCGATCGAATCTCAAGAATGGAGATAATAATCAGGCATGGTTTCCAGCATGTTTTACATCCTGAATTATCTTCAAGTTCCGAAACAAAGGGCAAAAATCTGTCTGAAAGTGGGCATGTTTTCAACGTGGAAGAATATAAAATGAACGATGTTTCATTTATTCGAGGTTCTGTTTTAAGGCAAACTTCAGTCAACAAACGACCATACAAAATAGAACTCCAGGTAAGTCCTATTCATTTTTCACATTTTTAAATTGCGATAAGTTAGTATTTATGATAATAACATTTTTGTGTGCGCGCGCGCTCGTTTTGTATTCTGATTGGATTTAAGCCATCTAATTCATTCAAAATTATTAAGTATCACTTTGAAAAAAAAAATCACAAAGATATCTGATTGCTTCAACAATTCATGACTAACTTAGCAATCAGAAAAAACACAGAATAGCTCTGTTTTCGTAACACCGCCTCTGGTGTCCGATATTGCCACCCCATGCCCGAACTAGACGCACGTCCGCGGCAGAGCTACGCCAAGCACCGGCAAACCAAGGGTGTGGTGTTTAGGGGAGCGAAAACATTAAACTTTAACAATAAAAAAATATTAATGGCAACATAATTTAATAGAAAGATCACATAGAAGAAAGTTTTTTATTTGATTCAATCCCTTCATTTAAAGTAATCAAGAAAAAAAATTGAAGCTATAAGTAATCTACAATCCCTCCATATTAAACTACCTTATATATATATATATATATATATATATATATATAAAAAAAAAATACTGTTCTCTAGAGATAAGCCCATAACTTATTGGTAAGGATTGTCATATCTCAATAATAATAATCTGCAAAAAATGTATAGAAAACAACATTCTCAAAGAACATTCAAATGATAACAATAATTTATTGTAGTAAATAAAATAAGCTTCAAAATAAAAATACAATTTTAACATATAATTAGAATTGCTCAAAAGCGTACAAAATTAACAAATATAGTAGCAAAAGGATTCAAAAATTAATAAAAAAAAATATTAAAAATCTATTTCTAAATAAAACACTGCATGAAATTTATTATTTGACTGAGAAAAAAAAAGTAATATTTTAAAAATCATAATAACAATTAAACAAGTAAATAAAGTACAAAAGGAATAAAAGCATTACAAAAGAACAAAGGAAAAGTACTTCAAGACCAAAGTCCAAACAATATACAATAACAGGTAGAAAAATGGAGACCTAAAATAAATTAAAGACAAAAACCATCCATAAAAATATAAGAAACTGTTAAGCAAATTAAGTATTTTTTTCAACAAAAACTTTAAATATATTTTATAAATCTGGAGCTCTTCAAAAATAATAATGAAAGAAAAATCCAAAGTTCTATGATCACAATCCACCACAATGTACGAAATATTGACGATACATTTTGTTTTCCTTTTTTAAAAAAAAATATTCAAAAACAGTAAATATTGAAATTTAGTAAATCTATTAAAAAAAATCAAGCATTAATTAATAAAACAGAATTCACGAAACTGGCATCTTACCAAAAATTTGTAAGATATTTTCTGAGGTCATACTTACTTTTGAAATGAACTTAAACAATGACAACAAGCATTAAATTTTAGTGTGATTTCTGAATTCAGATGGTTGAGATATTTTCTTTTAGGGTAGATACACTTTAAAGCATAATGTGTATTTGAAATGTATTCATATATTCATTTGTTTTTTTTCTGTAGGTGGATGCTAGGAGACACATACTGAAGGCAGACTGTGAATGTGCAGGTGGAGTTGCTGGAACTTGTAAACACGTAGCTGCTGTCATCTTTTATGTAAATGAAGAAGGAGGTTTTTCAAAAACCAGCGAACCTCAGCAATGGGGAAAACCATCCTCATCAAAAGCTGTTTCATCCAAATATGCAAAGGGAAAGAAAATTGAAGATATGTTCCCAAATAAAAAAAGGAAGATCACTGCTGATAGTGAGGGACCTTTATTTGAAGAACTTAAAGATATAGATTGCCCCCTCAGAGAAATTTTAAAAGAAGAGGAGAAATCTGAGTCTGTTAGAGTAAGTGAAGACGTACTAAAGAACCTGATAACCACGGCAGTTGAAACAGTAGAAGCAAATAAAGCCATGAATGCGATATCTGTGATTGTAGAAAATCAGATAAATAAGACAGTGTACTCATCTCAGAAAGAGGAAAGTCACAGCCTAAAGAATTTGTATGAAAAACTAGTGTTCCTAACACCATCTGAAATAACTGAATTAGGTGTAAAAACAATTTTACAATCAGAGTGCAAAGAATGGTACGCACAAAGAAAGTGCAGAATATCATCAAGTGAGAGAGCTCACAAAATAAAGACAAGAAAAAGTGACCATGACGGCTTAGCGGAACAGTTCCTGTCAGAAAAACAAATGTTTGGAAAAGCACTTTCCAACTTTGCATATGGCAAAAACACAGAGCCTGAAGCAATTCAGGCATACCTATCCAAATACAATGTTTCGTATGTAAAAATAGGACTGGTTTGTCACAGGCAGCAGCCATGGATTTGTGCCAGTCCTGATGGCTTAATTTTAGAAGAAGGTCATTTGACAAAAGTTTTAGAAATAAAGTGCCCATCATCTTGTAGAAACAAAGAAATTATTGCAGATGATGGGAAAATTAATGTCTCATACTTAAAACTTCATGAAGGTCAAGTCATTTTAAAAAAATCACATATGTACTATACTCAGTCTCAGATTTTACTGTATGTAACAGGACTAACTCTCTGTGACTTAGTAATTTACACAAAAAAACAATTACTTACAATATCTGTAGAAAGAAATGAGAATTTCTTATCACAAATCCTTCCAAAGCTAGAGGATTTTTATTTTAATATTTTTTTCCCTAAATATATAAATAAATGTAATAAAATGTAATGTAACTATTAAAATGTCTTTTGATTTTTTTTTAAACTTCTAAAATGACAATTTTATTTCATGATTAATGTTATTATTCTCAATACTTACATTAAACATTATAACATAATATTCATTATAAATAAATGAGTTCTTATACAATCAGTTAAAGAACTAATATTGATATTGATTTCTGCAATATTACTGATATTAAATTTTGAAACATCTGTCATGTAATCATAACATAAAATACACACAAAAGCTTTCTTTACATTAAAGATTAGGTAATTGATTAGAAAGTAACTATAATAAACTGTTACTAATGGGATCATGACGAATACATTCTTTTATCTTCAGTTAAGGCCCAATTAACTTCAAGTTTTGTAATTTTATTTTTTGATGATTGGTGGCTGTAAATTTGTAATTATACAGCAAATTTTAACAATTAAGTCTAAATAAGGAAATAATTCTTTAGGAATTTTTTGCAGTATGTTAAAATTTTTCACTCTTTGAATACATCTTTCAACATGTATCCTAACACTTGCAATTTTGTAGGTTTCATGAATTTCATTCTCTGTAAATTTGTCATTGTAAAGAAATGGTGGCATAACAATTACAGCATTTTTCTTTTCCACATTTGTTTTGATTCCTGGAAAACCTTTATCGGATAATATTTCGTCATATGGCTCCAAAAGATCAAGTAAACCACTGTCATTCACTATAAAAGAATCACTTGTTCTTCCACCATAACATTTGGAAACAAAAGTAATCATTCCATTTGGAGCTATTCCTATTAAAAACTTGGCAGTGTGACAGCTTTTATAATTTGAGTACAAAAAAATCTTTTCATCTATTCTGTAAGTCTGTTCTAATTTAATTTCTGTGCAATCAATTATTGCCCTGGTATTTGGGTATTTCGAAAGAAATTGCTGTGGCATAGTTGCTTCTATAGTTTGCTTGCTAGGCCAAAAGATATATCTTTCACATTTTGTTGATAGGCGAGTAAGACATGAAGTAAAAATTCTTGAAACAGTTGTACGATGTATTCCAAATATGACAGCCAATGCTGAGTAAGATATCCCTAGTTTTAATTTCATTAAAAAAAGCAGCAGCAAATTTTCCTTGGATATCTTAGAATGTTTCAATTTTAAGAGTTTCAGAAAAAGATTAAACACCAATAGATTTACACCTGTTAAGTCTGTCATGTCACTCTCCTTTTTTATTGATGAATATCCCTGAAAGCTAACAGAACTGTCTTTCTGTTTGGAAGGATCTGTTTCACAGCCCACATCCCTTTTAGTGATTTCAGCTCTGCTCACTGGGATATTGGCTTGAACTGCAACATCATTCCCTGCTTTCACACACACAAATGTAAAGCAGTTGGAGATTCCCTCTTCTAAAAAATTTACTTGGCAACATTCATGAACTTTCAAAGATACTTCCGGTTCCAAAACTAAACTTTCATGATTGCTCGAATTTGTCAAATTCTTATCAGTTATTTCAATGCAAGTCCTTTTCTTCTTTCTTCGAGTTTGGCCATCTGAGGACCACGTGAAATAGCTCATGAAGCTCAACGTTTCTTATTTCTCTCGCTCCAGTATCTTTTCATTCTTTCACTGTGTTCTTTCCTTCTCTCATCAGACCATGAAGCTCCCGTTTTTCTCCTTTCTCTTTCCCGGAACCCCTTAAAGTCTTTGATCTTTCTTCTAAATCTGGCCCTATCCACCATATCTTTCTCCGTCAAACCGATCTCCTCCAGGTCCACTCTAATCTCCTTAATCCAAGTAAGCTGTGTCTTGGGGTTCCTGTCGAAATAATCAAAAATTCGTCTGGTCAGTCTTCCCTTCTCCATTCTTTTGAGATGCCCATAGAAGGTTAGTCTTCTTTTCCGCATAGTGTCCGTGATTTTTTCTATTTTTTCATATATCTCTTTATTAGTTCTTAATTTCCATTTATTGTTTTCATATCTCGGCCCTAATATCTTTCGAATTATTCTTCTCTCCCTCTTTTCCAATTCTTCCAGCTGATTGTTTGTTTTCATAGTTAGGCACTCCGACGCGTAAAGTCCTTCCGGTTTAATCACGGTTTGGTAGTGTCTCAGTTTGGCATTGATGGATAGACATTTTTTATTATATCTGCCCTTTGTCAAGTGAAATGCTGTTTCCATTTTCCTTTTTCTTGCCATGATTGCCTCTCTATCGAGTGCATTGGGTTGTATGATTTCTCCCAGATATTTAAACTTCTCCACCCTAATGATCTTCCCATATTTCGTTATCATATGTTTCGGTGAGTCCTTTCTGTTTGTCATGTAGGTTGTTTTTTCAAACGAAATTTGAAGACCTGTCTTCTCTGCCATTTCCTTCAGGATATTAATTTGTTTTGTTGCATCTTCTAAACTTTCAGTCCTTTTATATCTTCTTACTGCACTTTCTGACACTTGTTTTCGTTTATATACATTGGGAAAGATAGTTGGTAAATAACTTGGACTGAGTGGGTGCATTGACTTTTCATTTCCAATGAAGTGCTTACTGCATACTTTAGAATTTTTAGTTGGCTCCCAAATGGATCCATCTGGCCTATAAAACAATTTGAAAGAGATATATATGAAATTTTGTTTCCATAAAGATATAATTACACAAAAGTTCGATTAGTTACAGATAATAAAAATAAAAAGTTTTCCTGTAAAAATCAAGTGTTCAGTTTATTACATGAAGGTGTGGCTAAAGTAATATTTTTTGTCAGCCTTCAACCTCCATACATTCAAAAAAAAAAAAAAAATATTTCTTAAATAAAAAAAGTTAGTTCTGTAATTTTCAGAAGTGATAAAAAAAATAAAGTTGTAAAGTAATATTTTTTGTCAGCCTTCAACCTCCATACATTCAAAAAAAAAATTGCCAACACCTTGGATAAGTTTTTTACTAAACGGTTTCTGTAGCCTCTTAATTTAAATTTGCCATAAATAAATCACACAGATTTTTCATAAAGCTTCAACCTTTATTCAATTTTCGAAATCTAGAATATATATATATAAAAAAATCTAGAAAAGTATTGCAACAACTTATCACTAGAAATTTATTTTGCCACGTGGTGTTTTTTGCCCTTCCTCAATGACAGCTTCGAATTAACATGTCATGCATAATAAATTGTAAGGTAATAAATTATAAATGAGTATGATTAATTTCTGATATATGAACAGAGTATATAATGAATATAAAATTATTCATAGTCAATTGTTATTTCGCTATCAAAACATTTAGAAGCAAACTTACGATATTCGTCGAATTGCTGAAATCCACTGCTTTCTTTTCTCTTGTTCAAATGGTCTTGCAGGAAAAGAATAAAAATGAACATTTTCTGTATTATTGTAAGTACTATTGCATCCAACAACGCAGCAATTAGTGTTGCCTTTGCCCATTATTGAAATTTTTTGAAAAATGTAACCCTTCGTAGGCAAGTTATTGTTAGAAGCTCTCCGCACAATATTTCCAATTTCTGCCGCCACTGGCAGCACCAGTCACGTGCACGGTCCCTATTACGACTCAGAATATCGACCTTTCCTCCCTGTTTTTCTCTGTATAGATTTACATTTTCTTTGCATTATCTGGTAATCATTAAAAGGAGATTATATTTCAGAATACAATCCTAATCCATCATTGCAAATATGAACTCTATATTAATATTTAAATTATGAATTATGAGATAAATAAAAAAATACATTAGGGTTTGTGAAAAATGCAATACCATAAAGGAATGATGTTGAAACGTATAGGTACGCAAAGCAGGATAAGATTAGAATAATCGGAACTGTCGTGGTAGGCGTGTAAATAGATGGTTATGTAGGAGCCACACAAGCACTGCATCGTGGACAGCAAGCTGTAAAGGTATCTGCAGGATTCACTATATCGACGACGCAGGGCGCAAATATCGGCAAACGACTGAGTTTGACGAATGATTGGTCTGTGAGAAGGTGGAGTTTCATATCCCGATATTGCTGTTCGTACCGGACATTATACCACGACATTAATCCGCGTGTAGAAGCAAAGGACCGTAGAGAACCGGGTAAATACGACATGCGTTCACCTAAAGATCTTCGGATCTCCCCAATATTGAACTAGTTACATCCAGAGCACTGTTTCGAATAAACAATCCCTTTCGTTCTTCTGTTTTCATTGAATCCAAATTTATAATCCTCCTTACAGCCATACTTATAATGTTCATCTTGAAAGTTATACGACAAAAGGAATTATAATTTAGAGTAACATCCGAATACGTATTTTTCCGGAAGACTTCCTTTTGGAAGAACGTACTCATGTCCGTCACTTTAGTGTCCAAAAAATGTTATTGCTCTTTCTTGGTCCTGTTGAATGTAGCAGTACGGATACCATCAAAAGTGTTATATGTTCTTCAGATACTATTGTGGTCAACAGAAGGCTATCTACAAATCGAAAATACAGAGCTACTTCTAATTTTTCTTCATCCAAAATCGTGAAAACCGAGTCTTCTGTGAATATCATTGACACTCAGCCACCAAAAGTTTTGGCACAAGAAAAGTCCCACTTTAATGTAAGGAATCCGTATTAATTGCATCAACAGAACATTGTATTAACGACTGTGTATTTGTAAATAATCTCTATCAATATGGTTTCCGAAAAAAGTTAAGTGATTTTCAGTTATTAACACCCAAATAACAAGGTATGTTTCTCCTCACAGTCTTCAATCTTTAAAAATTTCGCTTAATATTTACAAACTTCCGTATGCTTGGTATTTGAATACGAAATATGTGGTTTTCGTTAATAGTGTTTACGATCTCCTCCAAGATCGCAGTGTTCGGCGGTTATTGATTTTTTTTTTTTAATTTGCATCATTTTGGCAATTGCTTCCTTTGAAGTATGTTTCCCATTGGTGAACTTTCTCTTAAAAGAGTCTGAGATTGTTAGAAAGATTCATTCACTGAAGACGAACAGTTAACGGGAGGAAACTAGTTTGGACTTTTTTAATTGTAAATAGTTTTAATTTTAACTCAGTGTGTTGGCTATTTTAAGAGTTTTAACAACTTTCATTGCACAAGTTATTAATTATATCAAATTGAATTAGATAGCACACTTTTAAGTTTGAGAAATATTCTCATTAAAGATAGGTTGGCCTAAGTTGTTTAAATGGTTCGTTTTAATCTCAATTAAATAGTGATTTGATTTAAAATAAAACTAGTTTGGCGCAAATCTGTAAATAACTTTAAAAAGAAATCATACTACATAGAAGTGAAACTGTTTCGGTGGATAATAGCAAGTTTACTTTTTATTTCTAATATAACTTGCTAATTTAGAAGTCGCATATTCTAATATCACGAAGTTATTTTAAACTCTCATTTTTATTATTTTCAGTGACACGTATTCCAATTAAAGTTAAATCAACAAAATTAAAGAAAACTTTGGAGAATGAAAATAACCCACAGATATCTCGACATAGAAGAATTAAATCAATTGAAAACACAGGTAAATAGAGTTAGTGTATCATTTTGTTATAATACTGAATTATTACTTATAAGTTTCTATTTCCCATGATTCGCTATTTATTTCTATAAATTAATAAACTATTTTTTGATTTGTGTTTGAAGCGTCTACAAGCACTGAACCCAGATATCCTCAGAGGAAGAAATCCAACATCAACTTCCGGCTTCCAGAATCCTTTGAAGACGACAGTTACATTTGTAAGAACATCACTGTTAAGACGAATGTCGATTTTATATTTAGAAAAAAAAATAGCATTTTTAAGATTATTATTAGTAGTTGTAGTAGTATAAATTCCAATTGGTTAGACCAAGTGTTTACTAAAGTGACAACCTAGAACAGCTTTTTCATGCTCTTTGGAGATCGTCAGTAGTCACAGTAAACAGCGAGGTCTTAATTCAGAGGATAATAGGAGTCATCTTGGAAATCAATTGGAAGCATCTGAAACTAAAGCATCTTTTTTTTGGTGAATTTATTGTTGCTTGTTTTAGATTCAGAAGCTCCAATTGATTCCCACGATTATTATTAATGGTATTATTATTATTAATTGTTTGTATGTTTCAAACCTTGGGTTTCCCCAGCAAAAACAATATGGCGGGTCAAGGACCAAAGCACATACTGCCAAGTGTAAAGACGTCTGCAAGAATGATTAGGGATGTGTGGTTGTGTCCATGAATTTCCTAACTATGCATATAGTGTTGAGTACCACAGCCTTCTGCAGCTGTGCATAAGTGTTTTTATGAAGTCCTAGTGTGCTGAGACTGTGGTGCAATGTGTGAGGCACCAGACCAGTGGCAGACAGAACGATGGGTACAACACGTACTCAATCCTGCCTCCACTGCATCTAGAGCTCGTGTGCTAGATCAGTGTATTTACTGATCTTGTCTGCGTGAGTTTTCTGCATGTTCTTGCTGATAGGCACTGCAATATCAATGAGATAGGTCTGTTTGTTGACCTTATCAACAAGTGTGATTTCAGGACTGTTGTGATGATTGGTTTTGTCTGTGTGAATGGAGCGGTCCCAGTATAGTTTATATGAGGGTGACTCTAATACGCTTTGTGGTATGTACT
>JAFIDM010114302.1:0-10514 GCA_023159025.1 Thereuonema tuberculata
GAATAATTCTAGATACGAGTAATCCTTTCGAAGATTTAAGCGAAGAACGTTTTAGGCGAAGATTTCGTTTTGGGAATGCTGCTACTCTTCGAATTTTATCCGAAGTAAATTCCTCGTAATGAACCCTATTACTTGACTGTGGTCTGGATAGTTCTCTTTTGTTTGCGTCTATAGTTATGCATAGGAAATGATTGTGTGAAATTTATAACCAGTATGTAAACGCTTTGCTATTACCGGGTTTGCTCACATTCACTGATTAATTTGTTTCAAGAAAAAAAAAAATAATTCGCTTTGAGGATCGAATACTCTAACGTAAATCTGAGCTATTTCTGTTATTTTTAATTTGAAAAGCAACTTAAAAAATTATCCAGATCATTACAGCTTCTATATTACTAATATGTATTCATAAATAAAAATTAAATTAGTTTATTTAATACAGTACTACGAAATTTGTTGCTGAAGTGAATTATCAAACTGAAATATTTAAAATTTTATGAAAAACGTAATAAGATTGCAACAACAAATATTGTGGTTTTGATAATATAAAATGATGTATTTCCTATTGCAGAAAGGTTTAGTCGTGCATTGTAAGCAGTAGTTTTGTTTTATTAAATGAAAGAGCCACAAATCCTTGGCAATTGCATACGATTGGAGAAATTGAAATTAATCTCCTAATACAATGGTGTTTGTTTTACACCCATAAATTCCTGTGCTATATACTGCAAAGATACAATCTCCATGGTAGTTTACAACGATAAGGAACCATTAGTTTTTGTTTCTTTATGAGAATAACGTACTGGAAATAAGCACTGTAATTATGTTACTTCTCCATTATATAAATTTAAGGAAAAAAAATAATTGCGGTTTGTAATGTGTATAATAACTTTTTTCCTTAATTTTAGATTGAAGAACAGATAGAATATGATTCAGACAGAAACCAAAGCATCATGCCAATGAACCAGTTGCATTATGGTACTAAGCAAATAGAAAATTTCAAATTGTGATGGGAGACCTTTTTGGGGTGCATCAGACTGCAAGTAGAGCGATTCACAAAGTGTCCCGTACACTGTGCTAACAAAGCATCGTTAATTCCGAACAGGAATCAAGAAGGCCTATCAGAAGACGCGTGTAACTGCAGTTGTCACCCACAGAAGCTGACTGCAAATGAACAGAGAAAGAGGGTTCTTCTGAGCAGTCTCTCCCAAAGGCAGAAGTAAATGATGATAATCGAAAGAACAGTCCCCCAATCCCAGAGCAATCTGATACTGTTGAGCCAGAGATGACCGAAGCCACGGGAAAAAGCAGCACCTTCAGTTGGGTAAAATTAGCAGTCCAAGTTTTGTTATTTTTGCACCTCTGTTTTGTATTCCATTTTTGCGTTAGGCTTAGACCTATTTTTTCATTTTTGTTGCCATTTCGTCATTTTTGGGGCTATTGAGTTGATTTTTGTGTCAAATGAAAGTTTTCATTTTGTTCTTTTAATGTGAGAGTGTAATTTTTTATTTAGGGACCATTTTATTATTTTAGGGTTTTTTTTGCTATCCGGAGCTTGTTTCCTTGTTTTAGTTAATTTTTAGAATCCCAGGGGATTCATCTTTGCACTAATTTCACACCTTATTTGTTTCATTTGGTGCATTATTTTTATTAAGTTTTTTCTTTCATTAGGCATAAGTTATTTGTTAAGGTTGGCTATTTTTGCACTCTAAACTAAGTTCTGTGCCAACTTTAATTTGAAATAAGCCTTTTTGCATTTGTTGTCATATTTTTATTATTTTTAGTTTGCTTTTGGTATTGTATTTATATCAAAGCTAAATTTGCTCTTTGTTTTTGTAATCACAGCAGTGTTTTTCCTATTATTACGTTTTTTAAATGTTTATATATTTGCTTTTTTTGTGTGCTATTTTTGTATTAATTTTTATATGTTCCCGGCTGGTTTTTTAGTTTGTGTCATTTAGTGTTTTAGTTTTAAGATTAAAACATTCTCCTCAATGCCGGACATTTATATATTAACTTTATGTGACAGACAGTAGGGCCTTACGGGCGAACTTCCGTATTGTTAAGCCGTCGTTAGCAAGATATCTTGGCCTCATTCCTCAGGGAGATACTGATAACCTTAAGTTACTGTTTCCTGAACTAAAGGAGTGGCAACACTGCTTGTCTCTGTGGGCTTCTGCCACAGAGCCTATTCCACTTCCCAGTCTGCAGATTCTTAACGTGCGTCAAGTGCATTTTCATGCCGCGTCGGAGGCGGATCAACTCGCCATGCGCAAATTTAAACCACGCTGTATCCAGCAGGTCCAGCCTGATGCCTCTCAAGGTCATCCTACGCCCCGTCGCGCCAAGAGTGCCAAGAGTGTTTCTCGCGATCCTGTGCCGTCTACCAGCAGTGCTACAGGTTTTCTCTCTCCTCGGCTATCTTCCAACACTGTGCCCTCATCAACGTCTGCGTCCAGTGTGCCACCTTCCTCTGCAGGTCGTCCTGCTGTTCCATCGTATGCGGCTGTTGCGGGAGGTTCCCGTCCAGTGGCGTCCCGCCTGGTTCACTCCTGAGCTGCTCATCCACTGGACTTATAGCTCTTCCGGATTCATGTTCTCAATAATCTCGATATGTACCGTCTGTGATTCATCGAGTAGCTGTGGTAGTTGCTCTCTCCTCTAGTAGAATTCTCCTATCGGATGTACTAGATCACTTCTTATGGCACTTCTCTATCGGATGTAGGTGTTCTTATGGCGTCCACCTGCTCCCAACCCTTCGCAGGAATTGAGAAAGTGGACAATTTCACCTACGTCCTCCTGTGCCCATCATCAGATACTGTAGTTATTCTTATGGGTCTGGGGGACTTATCATTTCCTGGAGGCCATGTCAACGTGTTTCCTGCATCGGACAAGTTTCGCTTATGTTTCCTTCAACCATGCCCAGTTTACATCACTGCTGATAATCTCAAGGAAGCTTTGGGCATGGCAGGAGAGATCGTCCTGTTTCGTCGTGGACAGGTGTTACATGCGACGTCCGGTCTCTTCTTCCCTTCGAATAAGGCCCTGAAGATTCATCCAGCTCAAACTATTCCAACTAGCATTACTGTGTGTGATTCGGAAATTTTCATTTCCATCAACCAACCGATTCCTCCTTGCTTAACTTTAACGAATAGAAAGGCCTAAAACTTACAAAGACTTTGAACTCTAAAAAACTATATCTAAAAGTTAACACGATTATAAATCGAGACAAGAAATTTAGAATTCTGTTAAAAGAAAAAGAAGACCCGCAATTACTAATTGAGAAACTAAAGGAAAGGTTCGTAACCGATTTCCTAAAAATAACTAATCTTAAAAGGGACCATTAAATAGCGAGAAAAATGAATAGTCATGACAATTTGCCAGAAAAAATAATGCAATTAAAACTAATAATTCCAGAGATTCATAAAAAGGGATATCATTTGGAGGACCGAGAAGTCTCTTGTATCATACTCTGCGTTCCTATTTTCAGCATAGCTTTTGATGTAAGTGGGGGGAGGGGGGGGGGGGCAGATGTTTTTATATTTAATTGTTTTAAGAAACAATGGTCTCATATTGACAAGGAAATATATTCTCAAGGCAGAAATGATCTGTTTAACATCAATGACCGAACAAATAAGCTTATGGAAGAAATGGTGAGCTACTAAACTGCCATTTTAGAGGATTCACATCAGTGAAAGCAGCCTCGAAATGACCACTTACAGCTAAAATATTCCATTTTTGCTTTATAGAAACGACAATAATTGAGTGGAAACAGACTGAAGAAGAAGTGTAAGTTATATTAAACAATGGCCAATGGTTGAAACCCAACAGCACCAATATCGACTTGAGCCATTATTCATGCACTGTTACTTTCCCAGGTAAGCAACAATTTATCTTCCACTGAGAGGAATAGTTTAATTTGTAATATTTAGGCACCAAAATGCATCTATGTACAACAGTGGACATCCACATGACATCAGCTGGTGACATTGAACGTGGTTTAGTTATTGTGCGACAATTTACAATGGCAGTCAAGGAAAGTGTTACGTTCCAATTGACGTTATAACAATGTGTGTCTATCATTAAGTTTATTTATGAGTCAAAGGGTAACATCTGTGCAACAACACACTTATTTGATGAGGAATATGGTTTTTCTCTTAGAGGTGAAACAATGACTTTAATCAAGAAGAAACTTTAAGATACTGGTTCTGTTGCAACAAAACATGCTGCAGAAGGGTCATACACCCCCAATCACTACTCATCGTCAAACCATCGAAGCCCTGGTAAAATGCTCGAAAAAATGACCAGGTCTGTCGATTGTTGCTAAACTGTATACAAAAGTAATTGGATCCAAATGATCTCTTCAGTGAAGAGATTTAACTCTTCAATGAATGTTATACACGTTTAAACTTCTTTCAGTTACAAATGTACTGTAACCACTTAAGCCAGTAACATGAAATTGCTTAAAAACATGGGATTGTAGACATTCAAGACAAGAAAACTGGTCACCGTTTGTGGGAACAATGGAAACTAGGATCCCTAAACGAAAGTGTCCCCAAGTTAAAAGAAAGGAGAAGGATCTTCACCCACAGTGGCTGCTACCGTGGGACAGAAGTAAAAGTGAAAATGTGCGCCTTACCCCCAAGTGTAAAAAAAATGAACTGTACAAAACAAGGCGGAAAACACAAGAAGCTAAAATCAGGAATAGAAAGAAAACAAAATAAAACCACAAAAAGCAAAACCCAATAAAAACAAGTAAAACTAAAACGATAAACACCTCTCCAGATAATCTTAGTAAAGGTTGGCAATGTTTCTACTAAACATCAAAAATCTGTCATCATAACAAGAAACTCCGTCGGTCATTTATTTGTTTATTTCCTATTCATATAAGTGCTCTTTGATATCGGTGCCTTTAAGAAACACTGCAATAACACAGGAAGACAGCAATGTAGAGGTTATAAAAATATAGTATGGTTTTCCATTTCGAGTTCTTAAATGCTTGTAGTCTTAGCATTTATTGATACATTATGAATTGGATATAAGTGATATTCGTGTCATCAATTGATTTATAATATAATAGCTATTAGAAAATGGCATAAAATATTTAGTTCAGTGCTTCAATATCATTTCGTATTCTTCTAAATAAATTGGTTGGGACACCTAGAGAGAATGGCAGAGATTCGGATGCCCAAGAGAATACATTGAAAGGAAGACTATATTCTAGAAGGAAGAAAAGACAACCCAAAACAAGATGGTTGCACAACGCGACCACATACCTTGTTGCGATGGGAATAAAAGGGAATTATATGTCTTGGAATCACAGTTCCAGTTCTTTATAAGTTCCAATATAACTTATTATCTTAGCAACTTAGATTTGTGCATTAATGGGTTTGTTTTCTTAATATAATTAATCTGTCACAAAGTACATAAACACTTAGGCGAATCAACTGTTCCAATGTTCCTAACTTTCCCATAACATTCGGAGAAGTATGCGTTTCGCGGTATTCTCCCAAAACAAATGAAAGTTCCTATTCCCAATATCATGGAACTTTACGATGAACCCTACCACGAAAGGTTGATTCTGCAAACTTGATGTTCATATCACTAGTCTTTGATTCGAACAGAGGCCAACATGGCGACCTTACTCCATGTTAGTTGATTAGCACTCACACTGTGTAATGACCATGGAAACATTAGGTGTACCACTGGAAACTATTTCCATGAAATCGTAGTGTTAATATCGCATTTGATTAACACTTAATCTTTCACTAATCTTTGCACAATTCACCTGAACCACGCTGCATAACTGTAGGGATTCACAGCACACTCGAAGAAACCCAAACAACAAACAACTGCTGAAACAAAACGACGTCTTCCTAAAACAGTAGAAAACTGTTCCGCCACGACAAAAGCATTCAGCACGAGCGAACAACAACATGCCTAACATTTGCAGATAGCACTCTCACTGTTGCACGTTTTTTGTTTTTTTTTTAAATCAAAAAAACATTTACTCAAGAAATGATGGTTGATTCAATTGACTAGCCATGGAATGGAAATGGAAACATGTGGAGAAGTAGGTAATATACACATTAAAAAAAAAAAAAAAAAAAAACACTTAAGAAATGATGGTTGATTCTATTGACTAGCCATCAACACCATTTTGGATTAACATGATGAAATGGAAATGTGTGGAAAAGTAGGTGAGATACACAGTTCTCGTATCCGATACGTGAAAGGGAAGTAAAAATAAAAACAATAGCTGATCTGTCTACTCTTCATTTGATCCATCTCACAGAGTTACCATCTTAAAACTCTAAAATCACAATACAATATGTGTGGAATAATATGTTCATCGTATTATAACCTGTTGTGTGAAGATTTGTTAAGGCTAAAAAGAAGGAAATATATTTATAAGAATTATGACTGAAACTTAACTATTGGTTTGTGTGTTTTCTGGGTACTTATCAAATATCTTCGTCTAGTAAGTTTATCTAACGCATTTGAGTTAAATTTTAAATTTCAGATTCCATGTTAGGAGCCATGTTATAAGTTTACATTAGCAGCCTCTGTAATATAAACAGCCTTTGCTTAGCAGCCTCTGTTACATTAGCAGCCTTTGCTTTTCTAGCCGAAATTGGTAGGCATTTTACATTAGACATTTAATCTATGTACACAAACATTCCTCTTCCAGATACTATGAAAATAATTGAGTCTAAATACAATGTTAATTTACAAAATAAGTTCAATATAGAAAAAGATCATTTTGTAAGGTTATTGAATTTAATTATTGAAAATAGTTACTTTAAATATAAAGTTTATAAACAAATAAAAGGTTTTCCGATGGGTAGTCCGGTTTCGGGAACATTATGTAATATTTACATGAATTGGATTGAAGCTAATTATACTATGAGATGGACAGAAGCAAAGTTTCTTTATAGAAGATTTGTAGATGACATATTGATTATATGGGAGGGTACAAGCAGACAATTTTCCAGATTTCTAAATTATATAAACAAATTCCATACGGACATAAAATTCAACAGTGAAGAAGAAATAGATAATAAAATCAATTATTTAGACATTACATTAAAACATGAAATTACAGGTTTAACATTTGAACATTACAGGAAATCTTTTCAAAGTAACCATATTCTGAATTTCAGTTCAAACCATCACATCTCCACGAAAAAGGAAATTATTAAGAGTCACTTAAAAAAAATTACAGAATTTTCAGAAGACAAAAAACTATGGAAAGAAAAGATTGTTAATTTAAAAGAAAGATTACTAATGAATGAATACCCTTTGGAATTTATTGAAAGAAATTTTAAAGATTTTTTTAAACGAAAAAATATAAAAAAAATCCCAAAAATAAAGAAGAGTTTAAAAAATGCATGGTATTCCCCAATGGTTTGAAAATTAATAACTGTGTAAAAAAAGAATGTAAAGAAAATTAAATCAATATAGTATATTTCAAAGGTAATGTTTTATTTAAATTCAAAAGAGAAAGAGGGAATACAGATCTATACAATATGGGGGTGGTTTATGCTCTCCAATGTAGAGATTGTCAGAGGGTCTACATTGGAAGCACAGGTCGCACAGTTAAAGAACGGGTGGATGAACATGTACGGGCATTCCGTAATAAACATGAGAAAATATCTGAATGGGCAGACCACTGTTTTCGATATGGTCACAACCCAGATCCTTTAGTGAATATCATTTACAAAATTCAGGATGAGTATAAAAGATATGCATCAGAATCTTCTAATAAATTGCTGCATATGTTTTAACAGGGATAAATCACAGAAAGTGAATAACATGTCTTTGAGCATTTTCAGAGAATATTTGATAAAAAACAAAAGATTAAGTAAAATTTTAAAATTTATTTAGTATTGTTTTAAATAACAGTAAGTTAGTAGCATTTTATGTAATAATAAGTTTCAAATCTTTTGATTGTTTTCAAAATATTTTGAATGTTTTATTGTTATATGACAATAGTATTATTAGATGTACTTATTGCCATAGAATTTATTTATTTGATTTGTAAAGGTTTGAGAAGGTTATTTCTCTTTCCATTTTGATCTTTATTTTTTATTTTATTTATTTGTTTATTATGTTACCAAAAAACCTTGAAGAAGTCTTTGAAAAATAAAACGAAATATTGGTCTGTGGTGCAGTATTTTGGTGTATCACCACACTTAATATAATGGAGAAGATGTGAAATTACATTTTCGTCTGAGTATTAAAGGCCAAAGAAAAAATGTAGCGCTGACATTCAAAATTACATTCTGAATGTGCAATTGAATTATAGTTAAAAATACTATGTTATTAAAGAGATTTATTTTTTTTACATGTTCAGATTGTTTTTATAATTATTCAGTGATTAATAGTAAAGTGAACAAAAGTAACATGTTTCTTATCTCGTGGATTACTTGTTTGTTTATTTGAGTTTTTGATGTGTATTGCTCAAAAAGGCGAAATATTGAAGAAGATAACGATGTTTTTCCAGAAATAGAAGTTGTTTGATTTAATTGTATATAAGTTAGAAAAGGATGAAGAAGATCTATAATGAATTCTCTTTAAACGCCTTTTTATTATTAAGGGATGTTACAATGTTAAAGTAAATCTGCAATGTTCGATGACATATATGTTTATCTTACAGGTATAAAAAGTTTTAAACTGAAATAAAAAAAAAAAATCATATATCTCTTAATGTTACATGACAGAACAGTCTATTACTCACGAATTTCCAGAATGGATTGGAATGAAATTTCAAGAAAATTCGGAATTAAGGAAAATATCGAAAACATTTTTAAAATTCAACCTCATTTTTCTTTCCTCAATGTTATTTCAAGACCAAAGCAAAAAAAAAATAATAATAAAATCTTATTCTTCAGTATTAAAAATATCTTACAAAAAATTGCAACTTGGATTGTAAGAACACTGTTGAAGACAGGCAAATTGAAGGAAGTGAAATGTAAAATGAAATAAAATGATATAAAAATTCTAGGTCTATGTGAAACTACATGGAAGGGAAATAACGATTTTATTAGTGTGATATAAGAGTTATTCATAGTGGAGGTGAGAAAAGTGGTGGAAATGGCGTTGCTGTTATGTTAAGATTGGGCACAAAGTGTGATTAATACATATCATGTGAATGATAGATTGATGATGATTAAATTGAGTAGCATACCAATTAATTTGGTTGTAATCCAAGTGTATTTTCCAACATCAAGGAAGGAATATGATGAAATGGGAAAACTATATGAAAAAATTGAAGAATTATTAAAAATAACAAAAAAAGAAAGTTAATATAATACTTCTGGACGATTTTAATGTTGTTGGATCTACTACAGATACAGAAATAATAGGAAAATATGGACTGGGCAAAATGAATGCAAGAGGGGAAAAATTGATTGAATTTTGCAAACAAAATGGATTAATAGTCCCTAGTACTTTTTTCGAAGGCGGACGGGCGTCGTGCTGACCACCGACTTCAACTTCGTCCCGTTAGGTCGTGAATGCTGGAGCCTACCCTCCAGCCACCCCTCCAGTTAAAGTGGGATACTTTAACTTTTAATACTTTCTTCGAGGTCCCGGTAAGAAGACGATATACTTGGATAGCTCGAAATGATGAGATATCAAATCGATTACATTCTGGTAAAACAAAGATATAGAAATAAAGTAAAATCTAGTCATAGCTACCCTGGCCCAGAGATTGATACTGACCACAAGATAGCAATAGCACAATTAGCCATCCATAAATCACAGGTGTTTATTAGGTTTAAGAAAACTAAGAAATTGGGACAGAAAAAGTGGTGCGTAGAGAAATTGAAAGATGAAAAAATATATAAAGAATATCAGGAAAGGACTCACCAATTAATAGATGATTCTTCCTTGGATGACTGGGAAAATATAAAGATGGGAATAGAAAAAGCATCACAAGAAATATTAAGAGGAATGAAATTTATACCAAAAAAGGCTTGGGAATTGGTTTAAGATTCTAGGAGAAGGCAGAGGATCTTCATCGTGAAAGTACCTTCTGTGGTCCTTGCTATGTAGTTCTTTCCATTGCATTTGTTTCGTCTCAAATAACCCATAACAACTCCCCTTTTCAAAGCCTCAGACCACACAGTCAAACTTATCACAATCTATTCTAATAATATGCATCATCTGGATGTAACAACAGATTTCATCCCTAGTTGATCCTTGGCCACAGTGTAAATGTTGGATAGCCTGAATGACGAGTTTCAGAATCTTGCATGGGTCGTCTGTATCCTTACATTTACATCTGTTCCTTTCCCATTCTATTAAGTAATTTTTAAGATTTTAAAAGCTTTTAAGGACTTCAAAAATTTATATTTAAATTAAGAACGAGAATTCTTCAAAGTTAGTAAATGAATTTTTTATCAATTTTATTTTTTGTCTTCTATTTTCTTATTTAGCAATACTTGGCTGCGATATATGCGACATTTATAATTCGAAAAAAGAAGAATTAGAAGGTTCTTTTGGCCTTCTCTAGA
>JAFIDM010114368.1:0-49332 GCA_023159025.1 Thereuonema tuberculata
GATGCATATTAAATACAGAATCAAAATATGATCTGATGCATATTAAAGACTAGGACTCAGGACAACAGCTCAGTAGGAAATCAAAATTTGCTTGCTTTTGAATGTAGTGAAACTTGACTGAAATGGGCATCAACAAAAAGATTTGACAATGGATAGGTGAATTATTCTGAATGGTTGCAAGGAATTAGCTGAAACTGAATTCTACTGCAAAGATCGTGCCTTGTAGATTTTCCATAGATTGAAATGTCAGAATAGGGCACGCTGTACGGTTGATTGGTTCACTCAAAGCCTGTTCACCATAGTTCGCTCTGTCGGGGTTTTTCCCTGGTTGCCATTGTCTTCAATCGTGCCAGCATTGGACGAGTGAGCTGAGTCATATATTGTTTTTTTTTTGGTTTTTTTTCGTGGTGATGCTACAGCGAATTGATACCATTCGCACACCATCTGATAACTTTTCCAATGCCAGCCTTGGAAATCTTCAAAACCATCCTTTGAACACCGACATCTAATACTTTAATTAAAGCCCAATTATATACCCTTCCCAAAAAATCTCGATTTCGGAGGAATTATTACACGAACAACTCAGAGAATATACTATATTGCTAGATAAGTATCTCTTCAACACATCTACGCTATCTCAAGTTTCAGTGTCTCACGAAGAGCAAGTCATCACATTTCGCATTTGACTACACATTGATACATCAACCCTCTGTAGGCCTCTGTTTTTAACCCTCTGTTTTTTTTTTTTGTTTTAAAAACTGCATAATAAAACAACAATTAAAGTTTACCATTATATTTTATTCTGTAATAGAGTTGATAGTAACTGTAAAGAAATAGTTAAAAAATGATGACAAATAAACAATAAAAAAAAAAAAACACACAAAAACAATATATTCGAGCTAGAGTGAGGATTATTCAAACAATGATATTACTATGAGGTAAAACTGAGACCAATGTCAGACTTCGTCCCATACATGAAATTCAAACATTTTTATCTTTGATATGATGAAATACATTTCATTATAATTAAAGTAGAATAGAATAAAAATCTTTGTTACTAAGGAATTTTATTATGTGAAAGTATGTGAGGGATGGCTGCATCAAAAAAAAAAAAACAAAACAAAACAAAACAAAACACTTTTAGAAGCAAACAAATGAAGAAAATAGAAAAAAGAGCCAGGAAGCAAAACTAGAAAGTAAAATTTAAGGAATTTTTTAATAGCTATCATTTAACACAAAATATTTTAAAGGGGATTACAAATTTTGGATTTTTCAGCCAGGAACAGGCCCAAAAAGCTAGATTTTTTTTCCATTTATGGATGTGGTGGTGGTGGTGAAGCAAATACAACCCTTGCCAACCCTATCCTCAGTATTTCAATGCCTCAATGAATGTATACAAATAACTTAAAAGATATTTTGTAATTAAGTTATCTCTTTTTCTTCTACTTCTTTTTTAAGATTTTCTCACTTATTTTTTAGTCTAATTAAGAGCAATTAATAAATCACTTTGGTTTATCACAACATGTGCATTACATACTTACAAATCTGGATTTTTATATTTTCCAGCTGGAACTGGATATAAGGAAAGATACGTTCTAGTCCTATCCCTTCCGTGAATTGCATAAGCATTAAACTTTGTTACATTTGTTGGAAAATAAGATGCTGGAATTATAGCGGAACCAGTCCAAGACATAGAAGATCCATCAATGTTAGCTTTGAACTCCAACGGCAAGCAGAACTGTAAAGATTAAAAAAAGTCTTTATACTGATTTTAATTTCAATTTATAAAATTAAATTAATAAAGCATTCATTAAATATTAGAATAAAAAAAGAGAACTTTTGCTGTCATTGTTTGATTAAATCAATGTTTAGTTGTTTGCTTTGGCAGTTTGCTCACAAATTGAAAATCACAATTAAAGTTTCTAAATTCCTGCTGATCCCTGACAGTTTAGAAAAAAGAATTATCTGCTATACTAATTCCCTAAGGTAAGTTGTGTATTTCAGTTCAATTAATCTGTCTTTTAATTTTACTATATTTTTACGGCTATACTTTGATTAATGTTTTGTTAAAAATAGTTTACTTATTAAACTTAGTTTATATATAAATGGTTTTTAGAGAATAAAAATTGAAAAATGAACCTATAGTATTGTTTACTTGTGTTGATAAAAGTCTTAATACTTAAATCATTGTTTGCATCTTTTGAATGGAGAAGCTACTTAATAGAAAGAATTAAACTCGTATTGGATGTATATTTTAAAATATATGTTCTTTCAAATTGTATTTGGTATTATTTAAAACTGCTTTCTTTTGCTCTAATATTTGAGCAGTTCAACAAACGTAAAACAGATGCTACAGATTGATCACTAAATGTCTAACTCATGCATCTAAATATTGACAAAGAAGCGTATGTGGGGATTTTATAGGGATTTTGTGTATTGTGTTAGTTTGTTGTTGCAGTGAAAATCAAATAGACAATGTCATTATAAAATACATCCAAATGACAGTGTTTATTTTAAATAATCATTTGTAAACAAATAAAGCAAGTCAATTTAGAGGAAGGTAGAGATTAAATGCTATTTTAATGAAACAATACACATTCATGGTTTCATTCTGAAAATAATAGCAAACTTATCCAAATACCGTATCTAATTTTTTGCCAAAGTAGCTGACTCTCACTGTTTGTAGTCTTAATCAAAACTTCTACACAAAAGTATTTCATATGCAACATTTTTTTTTAATGCTGTAAATTATCTATTAATGATTACAGTTAATATGGGAACGTATAGGATTTTACTTCAGGATGGGCCAAGTTAAGGGAGTCACCTCCCAAAAACAAAAATATAAAATACAGTACATTGGTTTGAAAATTGGAGTGGGGGAGACACCTCAACCTTCCTCCTACATACATCCTATGCAGTTAAAAATTCAAAGATAACAGTGAATTTATAGAGGTTAAAATAAATTTTCAGCTTTGACAGTGTGACAATGCTGTTTTGGCTGCTTTAAACACCCACTAACTGCAGTTATTTAATTTACACAGAATTACTACTACAGATAATTCTTTTGGAGGTAAAAAAAATATTTCATTTTAAATTTCTGATATAAAATTATATGTATGGGTCATATATTATGACTGATGGAAAATTAAAATGAATGCATTGCTAGGAACTTAAATGATTTTGTTTATTGGAAGGCTTGATGCGGGCATTACTGGGAACTGATGGCGTTTCAACTTAAATGGCAAATTGACATCACTTGGTTGAAAATCGATCCTGGGAATAGTGACGGTGTCATCTCTGTTGCTTTCCGAAAGAACTTCTGCCATGATTAAGTTGCGATGACACTCCTTAACGACCAATCGTGTGCCATTCGAGTCCTTTCTTTGGATTGAGATTACGAAGGAGCATCACAATTGATTCTTTTTTCAGGATCAGTTGATGAAGTGGCACGCTGTAAAATATGAGTGTGAAAAACACTTCAGGATAGTTTCGTTCATCACTTGGATCATCCGACATTACCACATCTGCGCTGCAGTAGATATGAGATTTGCTAGGCAGCTTTCAGAACTCTTGTGTTACACACAGAGAGATACACGCATTGAATTGGAAAACTATATATACGAATATATAAAAAGGGACAGCTGCTGAAATACTTTGTTTTCGGTTATCAATACAAATGGAAAGTAGTTTAAAAATAGAAAAAAAAATATATGCATATTAAAGAAACCAATTTCTAAGGAGGGAATGGGTTTTACAGCATCTCATTCTAAATAATGTAAAATTGGTACAAAATCCCATAAATAAGCCTTCCATAAATAGGCCATCAAATCAAATAGATAGAACAACAGTGTTTTGACTTGTATCAACTTATTATCCAAGAGTCTTAAGTGAGTAAGTTCCTTTACACTTCAGTATAGGTACAGTTACTTTGAAGTTCCAGCAGATCAAATTTTAATCTCTATTCTAAAATATAAGTTGCAGTTCAGATATTAAAACACAAAGCATATTTTGTTGAATTTATCCTGTTATTTTCCTCAGTTTATTGAAACCTTTAGGATACTGATTACAACTTATATTTCAACTGTTAATTTTGCAAAGGTTCAATATTCCAGCTGGTAATGTCTTGTTAATTAAAATTTACATCATTTGAAAGATAAGAGTTTTAAATAAGTCATAATAAATATCCAATAAAGTTGATAATTCCGATTAGCAATTTTCTTTGAAATCATGATTTATATAAATTGCTTTAAACATAATAATTGTATTTTCACTTCCCAAACATTTTCTAACTATCCCAAAAAGAAAACTTTCCAACCTTCATCCGAAACAACTGCATAAAACATTTAACTACATATAAAAAGAATCTCTTGTTTTCCCCTGGAGTTATGGATATTAATATAACTTAATGTTGTGTTTTAAGTGATATCCCTTTATTTTTCTCCATAGCTTTAATCAACACTGGGGATGTACAATTATATAAATCCTTTGTCTCTTTGAAGATTCTCTGCTGTCCTGCTTAGTCTTAGCAGAAGTTCTCCAATTCCTGGCACTTGTATTCTTCGCTTCACCTTGAATGCTATTTTATATTGAATGCTATCTACTTTTCAACTTTAATCTTTCCTATAAGGTTATGGATAGTACTTTTTCATTATCTTTCATCCTCAGAGCATGTAACCATATTATTTTCATTGGAGATACAAGTGTCTGGAACCTTAAAAAAATATTCAATTTCCCTTCATTTCTTATTCTCCACATTTTGCTTTCTTAATTTAAAAAAATCTTAAAATTTCTCACAGGAGAACCAGATTTATAAACAAAAAAACTAAGTTAAAATTTAATTAGACAGCAAACGGCAATAACAAAGCTAGCTTTTAAAATCTGACTCCCCTTACTTCGAGTATTTGAATGGTCCGTATAATCTTCTAATTGTTATCTTCACTTCAGCTAAAATGATTTTTTTTTTGTTTTCTAAAACATAAACAGATGCCCATTTTCATCTGTTAAAAGTGTTGATGAGTTAGTATTTTAAATAAGACTATATTATATTATTAGTCCCTATGTAATAATGTTACTGTCAAGTATTTCAAAAAAGGCAAAGAATCAATGAATTTAAATGAGATTTATTTTCAAGAAACATTATTTAAACTGTAACTTTTGAGTTTTATGAACATACTCTGAACTTCATAATTTCACTGTTCAATTTCCTATGCATTTATATTTTCATTTCCACCATTTCAATAAATGAAACTTGTATTATGCACAAGATATTAAGTATATTTTAACTTACATTTACTGCATTATGAACTCCTCTCAGCAACAATACTATGTGATTTCCATATCTGTAAGTAAAACAAAGAGAATCTAACTGAAATTTTCACTTACAAGTTTTTTAACATTATATTTGCTTAACTACTTGAGTGCAATACAAAGTGGGCCCATATTTTAAATGTGGGATGCATTTCTGAAATGTCACTTAATTTAAAATTCGTTTACTCTAAGACTAATTTTTCCACAGGAATGAAACTGAAGTAGGGAATTGCATTCTCAGAGCAAATAAATCTTTAGAGATAGAAGTAAACTTTTCTTTTCAAAAATGCTTTTAAGTATGTGATATTTGTTGATGTACTATAATGTTTTTAATTAACTAATGTAATGTAATGTGGTGAGCGTGGGTGGCTTCACAGCCGAGCACCGCAACCTGAAAGATCTATTGTGCTATCCCACGGAAAGAAGGACAGATGGAGAGAAAGACTGAGAAAGGATGGTGTGAGAAATGCAGGGGAAACGGGAGAACCCCGGGAAAACCTGCCCAGCGCCGATCGCCACCATCAACGAAACCCCTATGAGAACCGAACCCGGTACTCAGAGGTGAGAGGCCAGTGTCTTAGCGACATCGCCAACTGTGCGGCCCTTTAATTAACTAAAGTATAATGAAACTTTATTAATTAATGAAATACTAGATACTACATTAATTAGTTTCATAAAATCTGTAATAAAAGAGGAAGATATCATAGTTTGTTTGGTCGGCTTCAAAGTTATTCTGTCACATCCAATTTCTTTTCTGAAATTGTTAGATTTGGATTGATTTTTAAATCGGGCACTGTCACTTAATTATCAGTGAGTTTTTGGGCAAATAAGTTAAATTATAAAGAAACTAAAGGTTAAAGAAACAGCAGAATAGTAACTAAAATCTTTGTAGAGTTTCTGTTAACCTAAGCAACAGCAAGATTCACGCCATGGCAAATACTTATTTTGCTGTTTACCAAGTGAGACCTCAAATATTTCGCAATGAATAGAAATATAGGCATTCAGTGCAAAAGACAAAATGTATGCAATTTTTTTAGCTATAATATCATAATGTTATTGTTAAAGTAAAAAAGTAAAAATAAAAAAATCTAATACTGAGCAATTTAACTAAAGATTTATAATGAGATGATAAGTGAAAGCCCTATTAATTAAAACAAGGAAATGGAAAGAAGAAAAAAGTGTGCAGTGTGCAAAAACTTTTATAAAAAGGTGAATAGTATTAATCATTTTTTTTAAGTAATAATGTAAAATTCCGATATTATACTAGTTAATAATAAAAAAGGCTTATAATTCAAAAGAAATTTTGAATTTAACTGTTTGTTACTTTTATTATATCATATGAACAGTCTTTTAAGTGTTTACATTTACATAAAATGCAGCAAATGTGAGTTGCTTAGCCCCCTATTCCTCTTAAAACATTTGAAAATTCAATGAAATGAGTCCTGTAGAAGGTTATGCTGTTTACTAATATCCAATGCATGGTCTTTGTCAGCAATGGGAAAATTACTTTTCAAAGTAACTAGATTTACAGTTTCTTTCTTTCTTAATCCAACAATGACAACAAAAACTGAGTGTAGAACTGACTCAAGTAACTGCAATTTCTTCGGGGTGGGAGTGCCCTCATGGATGCAATGTTATTGTTGTTGTCGTGTCTCCAGATTCATTTTCGGATCATGGTCATAGAATCACACTCTATGAGGGGGAATTTTTGCTGCTTTACTGTCGTTTGGATATTGTTATCCAGGAGGCACCCTAAGAAAGCAGTCAGACTTCTGCCTCCTAGGAAGAGAAACAAACAATGAAGAAGAGAGAAACATCTAAACCCCGAGCCAGGATTCGAACCCAGATTCCTACATATCTGCCTCATGGCAGACAGCTGCCCATGATTGCTGGAACAGCCATGGATGCAATGTCTTGTGCTAAAGAAACAGCCGGTGGAAATGTTCTCAGGTTTGCAGTGTTAATAGCATGTTTGTGAAGTATTAAAAAATAAGCAACATAGAAACTAATATGTTTTTACTAACTAATAAAACTAACTACAGATAGTCTATTATGAACGTAACGGCTTTAGCAAATTACCACAAAAATAATTGTTAGCAGTCATGGCAGTATTAATAATGCATTACTTGCATCCCTCATCACTGTCATGTGACTTCTTGTGCACGTTCAATGAAAAAAGAATGAATGATATGAAATGAGTTATATGAAAAAGAACCTAATCATATAATGAAGATTAACTCATTACTTATTAGCAGTTCCAAACAATGGTTGATAAAATATAACAGAAAACATGCAAAAACAATAAATAAAATTGTAAGATTATAGCAAAAATTATTATTTCAAGTACACAAAATGAATTATGAGAAGTTTCTGGATTAGAAAGCCAAAACTCCTTAGAAAAGAAGATAAAATAGACCGAAGACTATTAATTAACTGAAAAGTTAGATTGAATTGATCTCAAAGGTCAATAAGAGGAAGATGATAGTTGTAGGTTAAAGTGATGAGGCAGTTCTGACAAACACCATGCAAATTTAACCAAAATGTCTTGGGAAATTGAAAGAAGAAAAGCTAAGCTTTGGAGAAGCAGAAAGGCTGTTATTACAGTAAATGAAGCTTGAGCTGAAGTAATGTTTTCCAAAAGCAAACAGACGAAGCAAACTGTTTAGGAGAAACAATTTGTGGGAATGTTGACAGAGGAATGGAGAAGAACTAAAAGCAGAGAAACAAATCTCTAGGAAAGGTCTGAATTTGGGCAAATGATCACTAAGCTGAATGTGATTTTTTTCACTGAAATAGATTGCTGAAAAGTTGAGAAACAAAGAGAGAGAAAAAATATTCCAAAAGAGGTAAAGGAATGGCTGTTATTTTCTTCAGAGTCACCAAAATCTAGAGGAGAACAAATCATCTTTTGCAAATGCATTCAGAAAATCAAACTAAAGGCAAAAACACTTGACAGTACAATAAGATTAAGATTTTGTACATTTTCAAAGTAAACAGGACATTGATAAAGAAGGCAAAAAGACAAATAAATCTTAATGAGGTGCTCTCAAAAATTTGCAAATGCAGACTGCAAATGAAATAAATTAATTTTAAATGGAAATACATTTTTTTGGAGTCAAACATTAACAGTTCCGGAATAATCCAAAAGTGTTTGGTGTTGGCCAAAAATCAAATTTAAAAATAAGAAGTGAAATTGGTTTTGAGGAAAATTTTCTGCCAAAACTTACTTTAATATTTGCAAAAAAAAGGCATTAATTCAAATGGCTGAAATACATGAAGTAAAATATATAACTTAGAATTACAAGTACGGAAATTAACATTTTCAGTCACTGCAAAAGAAATTTCATAGAGCAGTCCCTTTAAAATACTATTCTCAAAGTAGCTCTGAGTTTTACATTGTTTTTGAAAACTTTAACAATGAATGGAGACTTATAAAAAAAAATTAAATTAAAAGCAAATATTCCAAGGATTAAAATAATAATAATTAGTGGGAAAGAAAACAACAAAAATACAGCATCTATAAAAATATTTTATATCTCTTTTAATTCAATTAAATTTTAATGTGTCTAAAAACTGTGATGTTAAAAGAATAAGAGAATCAATACACTTAAAAAAAATTTTTTTAAAAAGTAAAATGTATTAAAAAAACATACACTCATTAACAAAAAAAACGACGCACCTAGAAGGAGTTGTCCGATGGAGACAAAAATTGGTGGAGAGAAAGATTATGTACAGAATAGAAAATGATTAAAATTTCAGACAAATTGAATGATTTATTTCAGAGTTACAGAGTTACAAAATAACGAGCTCAATAAGGTGTTGACCCACCTCTACCCTGAACGCAAGCTGCCACACGACATGGCATAGAGTGATAAAGCTCCCTGATAGTCTCCTGCAGTATTTCTTGCCAAATTTGCTCCAATTGTCGGGCTAGGTCATCCACATTCCCTGGTGGATGCAGTCGCCTTCCCATCATATCCCAGACATGCTCGATTGGAGAGAGATCTGGGGATCTGGCTGGCCAAGGAAGTGTTTCACAAGCTGCATGACAGGTCATAGCAACACGTGCCGTATGTGGTCTGGCATTATCTTGCTGAAAAATAAGGCCAGGGTACTGCAAAAGGAAGGGTAGCAAAACAGGTCTCAGAATGTCGTCAACGTAACGCTGTGCTGTAAGTGTGCCGCTAATGACGACCAAAGGGGTCCGGCTATCAAGGAAAATGGTACCCCAGACCATAACTCCTGGTTGAGGACCTGTGCGGCGTGCAATAGTGAAAGCAGGATCGGCACGCTGCCCTGGGCGTCTCCATACACGTCTGCGACGATCGTCAGTTGGAAGCGGGATTCGTCGCTAAACACTATACATCCACAGTCAGCATCATTCCAACCGGATCGAGCCAAGCACCACTGTAATCTGGGCCGACGGTGTGCAGACGTGAGTGGCAGGTGGCGTAGCGGTCGATATGAGCGTAGATGTCGCTCTCTCAGCCGTCTGTGAATGGTTGTGGTGGACACTCGTGTGCGGGTCGCACGTCTTATGGTTGATAACGATGATTCAGGCGCTGTAACAGCTGATCTGACAATCACTCTATCCTCCCGCTCTGCTGTGGCCCTAGGTCGACCGCTACCTTCATGACGCTGAAATCTGCCATTGTCCACCCATTCCTGCCAGCATCTTCTAATCGCCGCATCACTTCGACGAGCGATTCTCCGATTTGCCCAACCTGCCTCTTTCAATCCAATGATACGACCTCTTTCAAACTCTGACAGTTGCACGTAATGAGCTCGAATCCTGCGGCGAGGCATTTTTTCAGTCGTTGAAAGGTATCCTAACTCGCAATGCAACAGAAATTTTGACCATCATATTGAGAATCGCTTCTTATATACACCTGCTGAGTGCGCAGTTCCGATGTGCTGTAGCTCTCGCTATTCATTCATTGGACACCAAAGTTTAATCATTTGCATGGGCGGTCCCAATGTCTTTGCATACGAAATTTCATTACAATCGGACAACTCCTTCTAGGTGAGTTTTTTTTTTGGTATTGAGTGTTTTTACAATTACAGGACTGTTTTGACCAACTTAACGTTGGTCATCATCGGCAACATGATGACATTCTCAATAAAACAAGCTCTTATTTACAGAAAGAAAACAGTGTACAGAATTATTTCTACTCCTTGCCTGAATAAATCCTATGACCTAATTAGTTGATCAACAGCCATTGCCCCTTAGACTCAGGCCCCCCACATCAAATTCCGGGCCCAGAAACCAAATACAATACCGGACCTTTTCCCCCTCCCCCCATGTTATGAACAAAATCAAAAAAAAAAAAAAAAAAAGAAATCTCCAAATCGACAAGCCTGGGTCCCCTTTGACGGCTGGGCCCCGATGCTGAGGGACCAACTGACCCCCCCCCCTTGTGGGGGCCCTGCTTAGACTTCACAAGTTTTCATGGTGACCGTCCTCTACTGCGTCATATCCAGGTTTTCCTGTGCCCATTACTGTTAATTCAACTTATTTCTGGTTATAACTTGTCATCTGCTTCAGAATTCCATTTGGCCTTCGCTGTCTTCAGATAATTCCATTTGTTGAAGCACCACACATGAACTTGTCTAATTACAACAGTTACCAAGGCAACAATTATTTATGTTTACACCTGTTCCCCAACACCTTACTTCTAGTTCAGATGATCACCACCAGACTGATGCGAGGCAGTGTCCTCGACACATTGGGGTTACTTCATTAACATAACCAATAAAATTCCGTATACTATTTTCTTTCTGTATATAACAGCTTGTTTTATTGAGAATGTCATCTTGTCGCCGATGATGACCAGCATTAAGTTGGTCGAAACTGTGTTTTAATACATCTAACTTTTTTTTTAAAAATTTAAGTGTGTCGGTTCTCTTATTCTTTTAATATCTCTTTTAATAAAATAAACTTTCAGAAATGGAAACCTTAACTGTTAGGATTTTGTGTAAAAATCACTGAGTTTATTATATTTCTTTGAGTAACGACACAGAATGAAAATTATAAATGTCAAAATTATATCAAATTTAGACTTATTAGGATTACCAATACTTTAATGGTAGGAATTCGATCAACTGAGCCTATCAGATTATTTCTTCCATTATATCCTTCTCCAATTTTAAATGGAGAGAGGATTCACTGGTTCTGGAAAAATACACCTTAAGAGTTGAATATGATTTTAATTTCACAAAAGGAGAAAGTAACTAACTAACAATAAAAAATAATAATACATAAATTAGTACTATAGTACAGGAGTCAATGTAAATTTATCTATCAGTGTAAAGTTCTTAAATTTTTGATTATCTTAACAGGTAAGATTTTCTAAAAAATAGGTAACAAATGAAGGCACAAAGCTAAAAGAAGGAATTTGCACCTTCTGAGTCTGTCATCGGTGGAGCTTGGCTGGCTAACGAGTCCTTAAAAGGACGAAACGGTCCGTCCCAGTCTCTTCCCGGTGACAGCTCAGGGTGTGAATTCCTTCTTTCAGCATTGTGCCTTCATTTGTTATCTATTTTTTGAATTATTCGGGCAAGTTAAATTTCTTTTCTTTTCAAGTAAGATTTTCTATTTCATAAGAAATTTCATTGCCAGCATTCCTATCAGATAATAATTTTCTTTTCAATAAAAATATTCCTACTGTTTTTATCCTGTTGTGTCCCTGAATCCATTTTCAGATCATTGGTCACACTTTATGATGGAGAATTTTTATTGCTTTACTCTCAAATGGATATTATTATCCAGGAGACACCCTAAGGATAAGGATAAGGATATAAAGAGGGTCGGCTATTTGCCGTTTGGTCACTCAGACCAGGAGACACCCTAAGGTGACAGTCAGACTTTGCCACCTATGAAGAGACACAAACAATGAAGAAGAAAGTAACACCCCCCCACCCCACACCAGGATTCGAACCCAGATTCTGACACATCTGCCTAATGGCAGGCTGCCGCTAAGACCACTAAGCCATGCTGGGACAGCACTATCCTGTAAGTAATACCAGTATGTAAGTCACAGTTAACAAATCAATAGATGTAAAATACCAAAAACTGATTCATGCATTGCATTTTTTTCCTTTCTTTTTCTTTACAGTTTGTCTTCTAATTCTTAATGTTCACAAATTAAAGTATCTGTTTTTTCTATTCTGTGATAGAAAGTCTTTAATGTAAAAAGAAAACGAAATTACTTACGGCGAAAGTTCAATCTCTACATAGTAGTTGTGCTCACCAAGGAAAAATGCTTCTACAACTACACATGAAAAACAAAAATTGCAAATTAATAATAATAATTTGAAATTTACAGATTTGAAAAACTTAAGAAGAGCTAAATTTAATAACTGACATTTAAGCTGAATCTCAAGGTTATAATTTACTACAATTATAATTCTTAAAAAATTGTGGACATTGATAACACAGGGTGTCTACTGAATCTCAAACAAAAAATTTAAGGACAATTCCCATACATTTAAGGACATTTTCACAAAAAATTCTGTTCAACCAAAAAAAAACCACTAAACCGATCTGTTCAACCAAAAAAAAATGCTGAAAATTTAATGACATAGTCTGATTTTCCCATACATTTCATGTCAACCCAAATTTCCCGTACAATTCCTGGTTTTCTCGGATTTCCCGGTTGGTAGACACTCTGTAACAGGCAAGTGCACTGAATTTTTGGTTGGGCTTTCTAACATTGCATAAAGAAGGACATTAATATTGAATCAAGTTCAAAATCTTGTTTTTATCAATTTTTCATAAATCTATTCGTTTCCATTTTCAATATAAATTATTTTAACAAAAATTCTAAATAACTGAAATGAAAAATTACTTGAATAGCTAAAAAAAAAACAAAAACACAAAAACTTAAAACAGAGGATTAACTTACCTTCATAGTCCCACAGTTTCCAAACGGCTTCTCCAGGTTTTCCTGGTGGGATATCAGAATCATTAAAGAATGGAGCTCTCACGTCAATTCTGATTCCATTTTCTACTGGTCCACTTAGAGTTAACCGAATGGGATCATGGTTCACTGGAGACCCATTCCATGTTTGGGTTATTTCATAACTCAGCCTAAAATATAAAAATGATTACAAAAATGTTTTAGATATGAATTATTTAATATGAATTAGTAATAATGGTAATTTCAAAAGTAATTCTCCACCTTTTTTTTTTAAGTTTTTTTTTTCTTTCACAAGTATTTTTTTGTTTCACAAAACATGAATAATTTCAGGTTTCTTTCACAATTCTTTTCATGCTAGCTTGTTAATTTCCCTCAAGTGACATATGAAAAGCATTTATTCAGAACGGCAGTTAAACACCGATATCTGTCAGAAGCAATCAATATTACAAACATCAATGGTTGGGACCAAGTATTTACAAAGTGATAGGCTAGAACAGCTGTTTCACACTCTTTGGCAATCATCAACTAGGAGTAGTCACCAGTAAATAGGGAGGTCTCAGTATAGAAAATAACTGGAACAATTGTGGGAATCAATGTGGAGCCTTCAAAACTAAAATAAGAATGAAGTAATAACAAGTTTAACATGCGGAAAATAAGCAACAAATTATTTTCCGCATGTTAAACTTGTTGTTATATATTCATTTTTATAATTTAATCCTTTCTAACTTTGGCAGTTGCTAGCAGGGATTAAATTTCTGCCCTTTTTTATTCTTAATTTATTAATTGTTGTTTTTTAATATGAAGGGCCATTTTCTTGTTGACTTTTTGTTTTCTTTATATGTTTCTTGGGATCACTGACTGTAACATACTGGGCGAATCCAGCTGATGAAGGGTAGAAACCCTGAAACAACTGTCCTGGATTCCCGATATCAAAAAATCTAAAAACAGATCAGTGATTCCTTATTCATGTGTGAATATGCTTTTCATTGTATTGTCAAGAATGAAGTAACTGCACGTTAAATTTGCTTTTATAAGGAACAATAAATTTCCATTGAAAGATCGGTTAAAAAATTTATTTTATTTTTTTAACCTATCTTTTATTGTTAATTTATTTTGTTGCTTATTTTTGTCTTGTAGGCTCCACAAGGAAGCTATACTATGACTGAGATTTTAGTTAGCAAAAATAAAATGATGGAAAACATCCACAATGGGGATAATTCAATCAATTATACCACAATTGTTCACTGGGCTAGCAACTAAACTGGATAAGCCAATATCCATAACTTATCATGAAGCCGCAGATAAAACTAGGCACAGCCAGACACCATTGCTGGGAGAGCAAACCACAAGATTATAGCAGAAATATACATAATGCTTTCAGTACAATTCGACATTAGGAAGCCAGCATGCTGAATAAGATGGCTTAGCAGCTCAAATGCTAATGCACTTGTAGGCTGGAGGAGTCACATTCAATTCACAGAGGTGATTGGGGACTTTTTCCTTGTTTTTTTCCTCCTCCAGGTCGGTCCTACCCAATCCTTTGTGAAATGGTATCAAGTTTCTTTCCCTAAAGGTAAGATGGGAGGGCATTAAAGCTTATCATCTGACCTTACTTTAGTCCTGTTGGTGAGGTCAGATGATACTGGGCACAGAACATTGACCTTAAGGATCACAGGTTGGTCTATAGTGAGATACTTTTAACATTAAAAAAAAAAAAAAAAATTAAACATTTTTAACGTTAAGTGTGCCAAATATTGAAGCAACTGGTTTACTCAAAAATGTAAAGTAGGTCAACTTGTAGCTGAATACAATGAGGAAATCAAGTTCATTTTGACCTATTGCACCATTGGATGTTGAAAGGTAGGCTTTATCGTTTACACTTTGACAGGAGATGAATATGGTTGCGCCACTTCAAGCTATAAGCTAAAAGACAATCAATGAAGATTCAGAGGAAGGTATTCAAAGTTTCTCCTTCTGCAGGAATGGTATGGCTGTTATCTTTTGGGACATTTTTCTTTTGGATATCATGCCTACACCATTAACTTGGATGGTTTTGTATAAAAATATGTGCACAATATTCATCTATGCAAGAATATACTGATTTTCTCCATAAGACAATGCCAAACTGCTTACCAGTCTTCAAACTAGAGAAGCTATTTCCAAATTTGGTGGACTTTGTCATCACTATTTAACCTGCAGTTCTGATATGGTTCCCAACGACTGCCATCTTTTCAGCCACTGCTGAAGAACAACCATCAATGTATCAAGTTCAAAAAGAATGAACCATTCGTGGCAGTAGCAATAAAGAAATGATTCAAAATGCAGATTGCAAATTTTATCCTAAGAAACTTCTTCTAAAGTGATGAAAAGCAGGGAGAATGATGACTTTGGGAGGAAGAAGGCAAATAGGATATTATTACTAGTAATTATTTATGTATTCTATGATGTCACGCATGATCTATAAGTTTTGATGTGGATAACTGCTATAAATTTTGAGCTTTTCAGCTAAAATTTTTATGGGTACAAGATACCCTTAAGGACTTAAATGGTATTATCAATCACGATTCACAAATCTCAAGGTGGTTCACCTTTGGGAAATACACTTACCGTGGTGGATGCATGGCAGAGATATTTAATTGTGCCATTTTTATTGGTGTAAGAGCAACAGAGGCTAGCTGGGCCAGGAATAAAGTGTAAAATTGAATACAAGTTGTTGAAAGAGGGTAACATATACAGAAGATACCAGGAAATATCTAAAATCCCTGCTGGGCAAAGATGATGGAGTTTGATGATAAAGGTTACATCTTGATTACACACAATGATAAAAAGTACTTTGCAAACGACACAATGAGAGGTAAAGACAGTTCTGAAGTAAACAATATTCACATGTAAAACAAGTGTTATAGACACCTACATGTTAAGAAAGATGGCTTATTACATAAAAATGGAGTTCAATTTTATTAAAGATATTAGAAATGAGTTGAATAATTGCTTAAAGAAAATCAAAAAGGAATTTAACATTGGAAATTCTTGAATACAAAATAGAAGTACTAATTGGTATCCTGTCAAACAACCAACTTTATTTTAAAAAAAAATAATATGAAATAAATTATTGGCTGAACTTTTATCACAGGATCAAGAATACTGTTGAAATAAGACGTATCATTAATATATATATATATATATATATATATGATCAAACACGCGAAACTCAAAGCCTACCCGTCGAGTTTCGCAAAGCAAAGATTTCAATCAATCATTTGCAATTTTGAAAATTTAGAAAAAATATAGAATATAAGAATAAAATTAACTTATATTACTAAACATATAAAGCCGGACAGTGATATGAAATTTGAAAATGCCAATATAAAGATCAAATCACTATTTCTATGGTGATAAAACCAATTTATCAGCCATGTCATCAGCGGCAAAATTTAGAAACAATTTTGAAAACAAAAATTTTTTTTTTCAAATTTCATATCACTGTCCGGCTTTATATATATATATATATAGAAAGTGCAGAATACTAGACACTGATTGAAATACAAAAATAAATAAATTGGGATCTGAGATTAAACTTTGAAGAAATATTAGGGAAAACATATATATATATATATTCTTTGTTCTGTTGGTTTTTAAATCACAATAAAAATGACAGTAAGCATGATTAAGTGTGAGTAGTTTATACACTTCAATCTTCATTATATACGAGAGAGATACAAAATGGAAAGTGAAAGATCCAAGATAGCTTTGTAGATCATAACTAGATCCAAGCATAACAAATGAGTTGTTGAACCACTTGAATTTGACAAAATCGCACTGACACAGAGCTTCAGAAGAAATGGCTGAAACATGTTTTTTTTTTTTTCTTTCTAATATCATTCAGAAACTTACAATAAATTATGTAATCTTATCTTCCATAAGTGCAATGATTTTACAATTAAACTAATGCACATCTAGTTAACTATTTGATACATCCTAATAAACAAAGCTTAGAAAGTAGCCTTAAGCTTTACATAAAACAAATAAAATGTGAAAAAAATAAAATGTATTTTAAAAACAGTAAACAACCAAAGCAAAATTGTTAGGAGAGAGGATCTTTCCATAGTAATAGATAAAGCAAAGTTTTGGAAAAGATGTAACTTCTCTTTAATTTAATACATTTACAATTATTATAATGTATGTGCAATACTTTCAGATACTTAATTTTTGTTATCAAGAGATAATTTTTATGTCAACAATTCCTAAATTTTTGACTTCTGTGGGCTCCCACTGAATGAATAATAAAATAATGAGTAACGAACGACACTTCAGCCTTTTGATTTTTTTTTTTTTTTTTTCAAGTAATAAACCTTATTAATCTAATGATGACTGGGGGTATATGAATTGTAGTTCAGAAACCTACGATTATCAAAGGAAAAAATACATTCAAAGAACAAAGTTAATGCTTATGATAACATTTAAAGAGAATTATCTTGACTGAGAGATACAACATCAATATATTAAATACTTGAATGATATTCAGCTAAAAATTTTACTGCATTTTACTTAATTCAACTTTCCTAAAGACAAAATCGCATTAAGGAATTAAAAAATTTTTAATTAGTTGAAATTATGGAATAATTGTAGATGTGGTGCAGTAATCACCACTTTGTAATTCATCTAGTTAATAATATAACGCAGGTAAATGCTTACATTCGGTCTTTACAACTTGCTGCTGCTACAGAGTTTAAAACCACAATTGATGAAGCCAAAACAAAACAGAACCTAAGGGAAAAAAATTTCTTAATTAGAAAACAAACCTTTTTTTTTTTTACTATTACTTTTTTTTTTTTTTTTACACAGACAAACTTTGAGCATTTCATCAATTTTCAATAAACATCTAAATAAAAAATAATAATAAAATCCACAATAAATTATTATTCAATTCCTTATACAATAAGTTCTCACTTGCTTATCTTATCTAGACAGTTAAAAAATAAATTTTAGAAAAATTAAAAATAAAAGCTTAAATAAATGATTGAATTTAAGCTTCATCTGTATAAAAATAATTAGAAAAAAAAAAAAAAAAGATTGTCTTCCTACTTGTAAGCAGTGGCCATCCTTCTGTGATGTTTATTCAAAAAAGAAAAAGTGAAACCTTAGAGACTGTCCTTATATAGAGAATGAGGACGAGTGACCCTGGTTTTATTATTTTTTTGAGTAAATTTGCCCAAAGCAAAAGCTTTGGCAGTGAAACCAAAGGTAAACCAGGAAGGAAATCAAGTGAAAGGACTGTATTTACAGTTACTTAAAATTTAAACAAATACAAAAATCCAGATGCAAGGTGAGATTTTTTTTTCTTGTCTGACAAGGGCAAAGGTGAATGAACTACAGATAGAACAGGAACAGCAACTGAAAGGATGATGATATAAATATTTACTGGCATTTTTTTTTTTTTTTTTGTTTCATTAAATCAATGTTAAGCAAGGTCTCTTAAAGAGAAACCCATTACTATGATGCACGGTTATTTTGTTTTTAGTCAGGAGAAACAATTGTTTTAAGTTTAAGATGACAGTTTCTGACATTTTTTTTTTTTTATTTTCATCATCCAAATTCTTTTCTGGCAAAGTTCCTTTGTATTTCTTCTTCTTCTTTGTTTCCCTTAATTCAAAAAAAAAAAAGAAAAAAAAAGGAAGTATTTCTTATTATAGGAATAAGAAAACTCACTTCTTCAACATACTTGTTGAAATTTAAAGCACTCTTAAATATAGCAAAACTGCTCATTACTGCAACTGGGCAGTGGCGAAAGGAGGCAGACAAATGGAAAGGATCTTGTAGGGACAAAATTAAGTTTTAGTAAGTTTATTTTAATATGTGTTACAATATTTAGATTGAACTGCATTTATGGATGAAAAAAAGACCAACTGAAAATAAAAGATTTCCTGTTTGTTTGAAGAATATCAATGAAAAAAATAAATGTTATTTTGTTGTTGTCTCATTAATCTTTAAAGCCTTTTTTCAGGGGGAAATCTTATGTATTTGTTAGACAGAAAAGTGAATAAACTCTAGAAAACATTGGAAGTGGCACTGAACTTGGAAACCATTGAGTAATGGAACATACATTTATTTATTTTCTTGAAATATGTCTTTTGAATGCTTTTATAACGAGATCCCAGACTGCAGAATCTTTGTTTTGTTAAACATGAAAACTGGTAAGCTAAAGTTAGAATGTTCAACTAATGAAAATTTTAAACATCAGTGGGCGAGACCAAGTGTTTCTAAGTGACATCTTAGAACAGCTGTTTCATGCTCTTTGGCAATCATCAGCTGACCTCACCTCTGTACTGAGATTTCGCAGTTTACTGGTGAGGTCAACTCCTAGCTGACAATCGCCAAAGAGTGTGAAACAGATGTTCTAGGATGTCACTTAGAAAACACTTGGTCTCGCCCCATTGATGTTATTAATATTTTATTATGAGCTTTTTTTTTCTCTTTTAAGTGCTAAGAAAATTCATTTGAAGCCAGTAGTATGCCTGTAAATGAAATTTCTTAAATTATTGTTTATTGTGAATTATTGCTTATTTTAGTTTTGGAAGTTCCACATTTATTCCAATGATTTAATGATATATTTCTCGTGAACTGTTGCTTCTTTCACCATCACTCTGTCCTTCTAAATCAGGAATCACCTTGGATTGTTTTAACATTTCCTTTGGATTCAATTTCTGTCTGTTTGTATTCCTGCGGAGGCAAAGAGAAATACAACAGTATCTTTAAAATGAAGAAACTGCAATGTCAATACATAGAACAGTTCATCATCAAAATGGATGAGACACAACGTTACCTAAGTTTTAAAGCAATATTAAATTACTGAAACAACAAACAAATTCATAACAACAACAAAACAACAAAAAATAACCATTATAAATAAGATATAAAATAATTTACTACCTAACTGCAGTGAGAAACATATTCTAAGCTGTTTCTGGAACTGAAAAATGTCTCCCTCAAACCAAAACCACCAAAAACTTAAATGCTACGCCCTATTTATATCATTCAGATGATAAACCCTGTCAAATTAATCATTCTCCAAATTTATGATTTACTGGAAAACATTTTCAAAGAACGAAGATATCGTAATTATTTTATTTTTTTCGAGATAAATAACACCTTGCAATTTATTTTGATAAAAATGAAGACTTCATTTATTGCAATTAAATTAAATATGTCTGAGATAGTTTAAAATATTTTATAAAAGATAAAGTAATAAACAAAATCTTTTATTAAAACGTAATTAATGAGTTTGGTATAAATACTGAATAAATAATTACCCCTAATTATTAAATATATCGAACATGGAAGTTTCCTTTAAATATTATAAATTTCTTTTGATATTACAAATTTTATTTTTTATACGAAAAATACATATACGACATTTAAAAAAAAAAACTTGAATTATTAGGGTTATTAATAAAATTTCATTTAATTTTTACCAAATCTTCCAAAATTTTCATTGGGATTCTTTTGTTAAAAAGACAGATTAACGAATAGTCTGTGGTACATCCGATTAAAAGAAAATTTAAAAGGATTTATAACTAATTAATTAATAATTTCATTTGTTGATGTTTACTTGGTATTAAATAGGACTTCTTTCTTATCTTTCAACTCCACTCTACTAACAGCAACGCCCTTGGATTTTTAACGGCGCTTGAACCAAAGAAAAAGAAGGTTTATTATTACAGCGATAGGAGCAGTTCAAATCCTGGTAACTACATTTTTATTCACGAAAAGTCTAGTGGGAACGAAAGAAAAAGCAAAATATTCCATTCTGAAGGAAATTTGAAAGTTTACAAGATATAAAAAGTGTTCTTTAAAATTAAATAGGTTATAAAGGGGGAAAAAAATCAATAAAACGAAATGCTCTGCTTTTTTTTTGGGGGGGGGGGCTATTAGTAATATTCTATTAGACTTACATAAAATATATTTGAAAAGCAAAGACACGCTTGTGTATGAAAGAGGCTTAACATTTCAAAATACAGTCGGACCTCGATATAAGGTCACCCGCATATAAGGTCACTTTTCTAAAGTCCCGGCTCATTGAATGGGAATTCTATGATATGGATTATCCGATATATGATCAGGTCTTAAATACTGTAATGGCATATAAGGTCACTTTTATTTGTGATTTCAGTGCCACACTGATTCAATTCCAAGAATTTTTCCGTGGGTACGATCTTTTATCGGCGTCATTTCTCCTTCTGACAGAGGGGACAGCTTTTTCACAAAGCACTTCATTCCCTCAAGTTCTGAAAAAAAAAAAGGAAAAAAGGTGATGAAGACGATACTCCTTTACTGTGTTAATACAAGATCTCAGAAATTGCGGCTGTGCTATAGAAGGGGAAAGTGAATATGTGAGAATTGATGATGAAGTTACTACCACTTCTCAAGCTTATTTTCCGAAATTTTTTCGCAAGTTTTAGATTCCAATGCATTAGAAAGTGAGGATAACAACAGTGATACTGAAAGTGAAGCGGTGACACAAGCAGAAACACTGACTCACATTTGTCAGAGCATTAGATTTTCAGAAACTACAAAACTTATAAAACATTGTACAAAAGATGAAACCAAAATCGCGACAGTCCTGTATTATGGATTATTTGAAGTAAGGTCAATTGTATATCAGTACTTAGCTTGAGCATACTAGTACTATTTGTAACTTTATTCCGAATTAAATTTTTTTTAAATAATTTCTTTCTGATTCCATTAATTTTAATTGGTTCAACCAAATTAAAAAATTATAACCTAATAAACTGATATTTTTGTACGTATTAAATTTTACAAAGAATTATACTGTATTTATATAATGCTTATTTTGACAAATGCGTAAGAATCGGTTATAAGGTCATCCCGCTTACAAGGTCACTTTCGCGAGGTCCCAAGGGGTGACCTTATATCGCGAGGTCCGACTGTGTAAGTTTAGAGTCAATGTACTTTTTTTTTTTTTGGTTGGTAAGTCTGTTATCTGACAGAGGATTTTGTCCATTCTCTTCCGAAATTACGGAAAACATTTAATTAATGTCTCTTAATTTACTAAAGGGCGTATTTAGGATTTTATTTGGGTGTGGGACAAGTTAAGGAGCAAAAAAAAAAAAAAAAAAGTCGTCTTCAAAATTTTGGAGAAGCGCCGAGGTCCTGTCAACCGCGCCATCCATCCAACCAAAAAAAAAAAAAAAGATAGAAACAAATAGGGGCTATTCTATACATTTCTAGATTTCGGGGAGTGGGAGGGGCTCACCCCAAATACAGCAATGCGTGGATATATATATATATATATATCTCCACGAGCAATGAAATGAAATTATAATTTACATTCGAAAGGTGAGGAATCAAGGAAAAGAAAATTTTAAGGCGGTCTTGTTTTTAATTTTGCCATTGTATGAACAATTTTCTTTGAAAACTGGGTTCGCACGAGCTGGTTATTAAAACTTTCGAAAACCGGTGAGCCGGTTGTTGAAGCTTTACAAAATAAAAAATGAATTTAATCAATTTAAAAATAAGAATTCATATGAACAAGACACTTTCATACTCGCACGATTTGACATCACCTTGAGTGTTTGAACGTACAATGTATAGCGCTATGATGATATATCAATGTTATGCTTACGAAAAAAAAATTTCCTGACAGCTGGCTGTGGACCGGCGACTGAGGGTTTGAGGTTCGGCACCGGTCCGCAGACCTCCACTTTGAGACACACTGGTCTAGAACACAAATTGTCTAAAATCATTTTTTTTTTAAGCCGATTGTTAAAAGTGTGGCAGCACACCCCTGCTTAAAAGTAATATTTGCACTTAAAATAAGCATGATGATGTAAAAATAAAATACAAGACTAATAAAGAAAGAGCAAAAAACAGACAAACTTTAAGCAAGAAAAATAATAATTAAAAATTGAATCAGATGAATCGATCACACGAGATTGCAGAGATTAATAAAATTGAATAAAATAAAAAGTTATGGTGCATTGGTGAAATTCGGAAATTTAAGCTCTTGAGTTACGATCCGATTTTAACTCAAGAAAACTCAATGTTTTGTTTTTGTTCTTTTTCTGTACAGCAAGTCACGAACTTCCATGGATATGATCCGGAGAGATATAAATCAGCACTATAGGAGTTAAACCATTAAAATTTGAGGGCTTACTCAACACTTTTAATTAATTTAATTTTTCTGCTAAAGCTCTACATAGAAATTCAGTTACCACATTTCAGTTTGTAGGCCTATATGTACAGACCCTACACCGTTACTGTTCTGGGTTAGTTCTGCATTCAGCGTCATTGCGGAAGTCTAAAAATTGATTGTATAAATGCAAATCCTCAAAAAAGGGAGAATCCAATCCAGACATAAAGCCTAGAGATCAGAAACATTAACAATCATGTATGAGAGACATGTTGACATCAATATCCATTGAAGCTGGGATTAATATTTGTTTCTACCCATAGTCCTTTGTAATTATCAACCATTCATTAGCGACTTCCCATACAATCATGTTTTGCAATTTCCTATCATTTATTCAATAGTTTTTTTTTTCCTCCAGAACTTTGTTTTAAAACGATTAGAATTCTTCAATTTATTAAAGTCATAAAATATTTTACGTGTTCTTCTGTATCATTCTGTTTGTCCGTCACTTTTTTTGTATCAACAAGTCGAGAAATGAATTAAACACTATAAAACTATTTTATTTTAACAAAGTGTCGATCTTTGAAAATAATATAAATGACGTGATCCACAGGAGTAACAAGGGTTTTCGAATGGGAGAGATGGTCGTAGCTGTTCAACCAAAAAAAAACAATGATGAAATATCAATTCCGAATTTCTTCCAATCCAAAATTTACTCTCGTCTGACGTCAGTCTGAAAAGTATTTCTTCCATTTCCTGCTTCATTCATACTTACAGTTCAATTCATGAAAGAAGAGCTTTTGATGACGTAATTTCCTTATAGATTGATGTTTCCAGGACGTAACAGCGCCATCTATTGCTAAAATCCGTAACTGAATCTTATAAACATTACGAAAACATTCTGGTTTTTTGTATTTTCTACAGTTACGAATATATAATAATAATTCAAATTGAAATAATTAAAAACGTTCCACTCTATTCTCCTTGCTTGGCTATGCAAAGTTTCTTTCTTGGTCACGCTTATGCGATCACAAAAGACGCCATCTTGGACTAACTGCTCGGAGTTCACGTTGATGACGTCATGACTGATGACGTTTGTTCCAGACCAAATCGATCGTTGCGTAATGGCCATATATGGCAAACCCTTTTTTTTTTGAAAAATACTATAATTTGAAACTTTTTCACATTTAATAAACTGCATTTTTGCTGGTCGATATTCCTTACAATGGTAAGTACAGAATGAAAGATTTGGTAAATTACACTGAATTAATAAATATGCCAAGATTCAAGTGAACGAAGTCCAATGGACCACTTGAGGTTTACGCCCCTATCGACGTCACGTACGACGTGTATCCCACATGCGGTGAGAGCTTGCGGTGATAAACAATCATATAACTTTGTGTGAATTACTTAAAAAATCGTCGATTTTTGATATTTCAAGACGGATGGCTCAGTACTGTGCAGATCCTTATTATAATAATTCTGTAAAAACGCTTGGAATATCCTTCTTTAATATAATATTTCCTCTATATCTACACCGGTTAAAACAAAGCACATGGCATTGTTTATCCCACAATCGAAGCAGCAGCCTGGTGGGATATTTTGGAACTACGAAGCCCCGCCTATCCTCAAGTGGTCCATTAAATTATATCCTTCTTTGAAAATATACTGCTGTCGTCTTCTTCAATAGGCGATAATCAACTCTACATCCAATCTGAAAATTTTGGAAGGCTTACAATCGTTGCATCCAAATCAAATTTTTTAGTTCGGCCTCTATATCTACTAGGGTTAAAACGAAGCACATGGCTTTGTTTATCCCACAAGCCAAAAAGTAGACTGGTGGGATATTTTGGAACTACGAAGCCCCGCCTATCCTCAAGTGGTCCATTAAGCTAAGTTAAAAGAACAAACTATTCAGAACAGAAAAAACATATTTACAATAAACGGAAAACCAAAGACAGTGGTTGTAAACGGAAAAGACATTCAAATTACTTGTCTCCTGAGCGAATTTCGTTGAAAAGTGGATGCTAATGCATATATTGTCTTGTTCCCGTTCTTTTTTTTTTTTAATTGAATCTTAACAGAACTACATAATTTTTTTTTTACAAAAATCAAGAATTCTTAGCTCTCAAAGACAGCTATTCGGAAAGAGTTTTACTCTCATCTGTTCAACTTGTCTTGCGAGGACTTACAGATGAGGGTTGCTATTGTTCAGTTACGACAACGTATATTGCTACGAAATTGACTATACTTTTTGAGACAAACCAGTTACAGCCCTCACTTGTTAGGAAAGAAAAAAGAATTTAAACATGTCATTAGAGGATTCCTAATAGCACTGTTTTAAAGATCTGGCATACTCAAAAGTAGCTGAAGTTAAGAGAAAAAAAAAATTAAAAAAATTCTCTGATTACATCAATTGTTGTTCATTTAAACCTTACTTACAGTTAACGAATTATACAATTAAGTGACTTGACACCATAGGTGTGTTATTCATAGCGTGAGTACTCAGCAATCCTCGCACTGACTATCGGGCTTCAGATGTTCAACCATACAATTATTCTCCTCCCAGCGAAAGAACGACCGTGGACACCAGATGGCGCAATAGTAGAATTTGAATCGATTGTATAATTACGTCAGTGTTTATGGCGGGAAAGTTATGGCTTCTGATAGGTTTGCCTCGCTTGAGAGTCGCCATTGTGAATAGTTTTTCTCGACAAACTTCAGTCCTGGAATGATTAAGAGATCATGGGTGTAATTGAAGGTCAAGTCATTCTTTCGCTGGGGGGGGAATAAGGATCTTTTCACACGACGCGACCATTGCAGCGCGGCCACGTTCTATAGATTTCAATGGATCCTTTCACACGACACGCGATTTTCGTTGCGGCCAAAATTTTCTGGCCGCGCTGCCATGGTCGCGTCGTGTGAAAAGACCCTAAGATACCTGATCCGTCCTAAATTATGTTCGATTATTACGTAAGAAATGATATAAAGAAATTCAACTATAAAAAAAATCAAATTTAATGCAATCAATGAAATAAGAACCGTTAGTAATCAAAGATCAGAAATTTATATAAAATAAATAAAAAATTAATAAAAATAAAAATAATAAATTAAATAAAATATTTATATTTATATAAAATGTCCTCAAAAGTTCGTAAAATGTTTGTCTCCAAATGCGAAAGTTTGAAAAGGTGATAGTCGCGGTCGGAGGAAAATCCATAGGATTCGTTGGATGCTCAAGCTCCTTCTTGATCGTCTTGTCTACTTCGTGGAGGAGCATTATCGCATAACAGCATAAGGCCTGAAAATTTGTCCAACTTCGATTCTATTCATCACTTTCATATTTTTACTAGCGTAATGGCCTGATCCAGTTTGAAGAAAGTGTGGTGGATTAAGCCAGCTGTGGTCCACCATATAGTGATTGTTCTTTCTTTAGCTTCGAACTGCGATGTTTTTGGATGCAGTTTTCTCTCCAAAAATGAAGTTAATCTTTCGGCGATCTCGTTCACGTTGCTGCCTGATTTCCGCTCGTAAATGCAATTGGCACAGCTTATATTCGACCCACCAGCTTTACAACATCAGTAGCTTAGAGGTGGCGCAGCTTAGCTGCAGCTGCTTTTGCGCCATAAAACACCAACCAACAACAACAACAACAGTAGCTTAGAGATAACTGAGGTGCTGCTTGGACTTCTTCACCTTTTTAGTGCCACGGGCCTCTTTTTAGAATAATACTTTTAAATTCCTAAAATGAAATATTTAGGATTATAAAGGAAACAGTCAAAATAAGCCAGCCGAGTATCTTTTTCAAGGAAAACCTTTGAATTGTAGGATTGCTGTTTCAACCCGAGTCACTGGAGCGCCCCTATGTCTTGGTTACCGCCTTCAGCTAGCCCTGGAGATTAGCGATAATAAACATTTATATATTTATTTTATTTTTTTTTCCCCCATCCAAGTTCACGGACCCAAGGCAAGAACCCTGGTCTATATGATATGTAGGCTCTAGACAGCTCCGGGATTTTCAATTGTTTCACATGTTGGTGCCGACTGGGAATATTCCACTTTGCCTCCTATCATATGCAATACTTGTTCGTTGTTACATGTAAAGATGCATCCCCAACATGTTACTGTTCGTCACTGATTCAAAGTACTGTAATATGTTCTATAATTCGGGCCACAGTTTCTCTTTTAAAGTGCTCTTCGTGGTCAAGAGTAGCTCCAATAGAATCAGCTCAAAAGACACAATTTTATAGCTGTAACTGAACTTATGTTTTGCCCCGTTAAGGATTCCTTCACAAAAACAACGATACAAGATTGTAATTGAAGATCCACACTGTAGTAAATTCGAATTTTCTTTTGGTATTCTAATTTAAATATTTTTGTGCAGTTCTTTTTTTCTTGGAAAGTTCCACAATAATAATAATAATAAAAGCATTTCCAATTAATATCATTAACCAGACGACTGCTAACATAATCCTTAATCATTATATGATGTTTTCGCTTTCAATTATTTTTTATTTTCTTATTTTAAGACAGACCCATAATTCGTCCCTTCTCAAGCAGTTCCTTGTTTTTACGTTCTGCAAATATTTCTGTAAGATAAAGTCACCATTGTTATGAGTTTTTTCACGCTTGGCAATAACTGAACAGGGACTAACTACTAACATCCGTGGCTTTAAGTAATAACAACACTTAATTTATTATGTTGTGATTTATGGAAACATGATAGTTGCCTTTGCCGCCTCGTCTCATTTGTCACTGTCACTATCTGATGGAATAGCTCAGGCAACCAGATCTGAATTGTACTAGGAGATAAGCGTTCAACTCGAAGCAATAAATGACTGAAGAATTCCCAGATAAATACGAGTTGTGGTTTGAGTTCCTGTCGTATTTTCTCTTCAGTATATCGTTGGCGTTTTCGTAATCCATCTTAGAATTTTTTTAAATATTTCCAGGGAATAAGTGATACAAATAAATATAAACATAAAACGTAAATAAAATACGAAAAAATAAAATAAAAAAAGCAAATTACTCGTATATCAACCGCATCGAGGAATTGTCAAATTTTAAATATTAAGATCAAATTAAAATACAAAATTTGTTGAAAAACATGTAATTCAGTATTTTTCTATTTGTAATTTTTCTGCTGAGTTATTTTACATGTTTAATATTAATTAAGCAAGTTAAAAAGAAAATTAATATTTCCAGTTAATGAAATTAAATTTTATAAACAATTTCATCGAGGGTGGCGGGTTAGGGCTGATGATCTCGTTGAAGAGTGAAACAGCTGTTCCCTAATCCACCCCGTAAAAATGAATCGGAAAAGGCAATTCTTTTTGTTTATTCTTGTGCTGGGCTTAACAGACATTTTTCAAAAGAGAATACGTTTTTGAAATGGTTAGAATTTTTAATTGTTATAGTCTTCATTTTAATTTACTTCAACGTACAAATTAAACGTCAATAATAACTAAATAAATACCGAATTATTACATTTCTATTACGTAAAAGATCTGAATTAATTTCGAGGTTGTTCAAATTACTTTTTTTTTTTAACGTTGTGAAAATAATATAAAAGAAAAATATATTTAATTTCTGTATTCGTAAATTCGTGTCACTTAGTCAACTATAAGCCACTTACCTTCAAAAGAAAAAAGATAGCGAAGGTTATCTGAGAACATTATCTTTCTTTTCTGATTGTCCAAATTAAAAACCAGTAAACGATCTGCGGAGCAGTCTCAGGAAGCTGTGCTGAGGTTGGCATCATTATAATTTTGTTCATACAGATGAAATTACCGATTTATATTCAACTTATTAGATTTTACTAAAAATGTCTTGGATCTTTCACAGACAGATTATAACAACTCATTTACAGACTCTGCTATGTCCTTGATTTGATTCCCGGGGCGAGATTTTCTTATTTATAATTCAAGTCACTGAAATTCGGAATTTCTTTTATTCCTTCGAGTTTTTCTTTTCTTTTCTCTGCTGTTTGCCTTATGAGGGCGTTAGTTCATTGTCGTTATTTAAAAAAGACAGTTGAACCAAACATCGGCGGAATTCCCAACTAATTGGATTCATCAACGCCCTAATGAATAATAAAACCATTAAGGAGGTCACTGACAGTGTTCTCATGTACTAGACACCCACAAAGAGCAAAGGAATATCATAAAGTATACACATCCAAACCATTGAGCGATTGCGCTAATGCCATGTCACTTAGTGGTGTTTCACTGACTTTATTTTTCTGAAATAGTTTGCTTAAAGTTTAAAAATCCCCTGATGATAATAATGCGATGGTTATTTGTAAATAAATTACGTTACCTCATCTTGATATGCATAACAGAAGGGATGATGCATATGCAGTCAAATAAATTGCAAAATAAACGTAATTAAACGTAAACCAACAGTACTTTTGCTCTCATAAACCAATGTAAGGACCACCCATAAAAGCTTCATACAAGTTGTGAGACCTGAGTTCACAAACGACGTGTACATAAACATGGTTCGGTTGGATGAAATATGATGTTTAAGATTGGAATTCTATTGCTCAGACGTATTTCCTAAGGTCATGTACACACGTACAAACAAATTGCAAACGGAGTTACGATTCTAAATAGTATATTTATATTCAAAGTATATCCTATCTGGAGTTTTTTTCATAATATGAGAGAGAAAATCATTAGAAAGATATACAGGGTGAGGCATTTAACCTGAAAAAGTGGAATATCTCCGAAAGGAAGCGTTTTATAGAAAAATGTTTCAAATACAATTTGTGTGTTTGAAAGGGGGAAAGAAAGTAGCGCTAGTAGTTTTTTATTTGATAAACGTTTTCATGGTCCTTTCATATTCAACTTCGTTTTTTTAAATGGAAACCTATTTTTTTTTCTTAGTGGCATATCAATCTACGCAAAAAAATGAATAACTTTTGTCTCAAGCATTTTTTTCTTTACCGTCTTTTGACGATACCATTTCAATTTGAAAGGTAGGTGAAGAACATTTTGCGGTTCAAAACGGAAAGCAATAATTTGTATTTACAATACAAAAGAAGCGATTTTAATGAGTAACTTATTCCAATAAAGAAATAACAAGCTCTTTCGTTAACGGAGATAAGTTTTTATTGCAAAAAATACAATATTTTGATCACACTTTTGAGTAACTTACGTATCGTTTTAAATGTTGCCAATTGTACAGAAATTGAAGGTTTACGATTTCATTTCTCTGCTATGGCATACTTATCTGTAGATGGTTAATTGACATAATTTTCAGCTACGGTGAACCTGGAGAGAATGTGGAACAGGCAATTGTGTGTTGTAGAGCGAATGGTTTCCCGAAAGACAAACTTCGTTATGTTGTGCTACAATTTTCGGAAACAAACCCAAACAAAGGAACCTTATAAAGTGTTTTTTACACTGTAACCGGAGAAAATAATCCTATTGCAATCCAATTAGCCGTAGTCGCTCGTGAGCCTCAGGTAAGCTCTCAGCCAGCTGCTAATTCTGGAATATCTCAGAGAAGATTGTTCTAAGAACATTAAAACAGCATAAGTTTCATCCTTGTCATTGCATCAAGATCTCCATGAAAATGATTTCCACAATCGAATGGTGTTTTGTCAATGGGCACGAGAAAAAAATACAAATTGATAAAAAAAAAATTTCTTTCGGTGCTATTTTCTGATGAATTGACGTTCTCTAATCATGGGCAAGTTAACCGACACAATATGCATTATTGTCCGTTGAAAATCCTCGATGGTTAAGGCAAGTTGAGCACCAACGCCCCTGATCCGTTATTGTTTGGGCTGGTTTTATGGGAGGGAAGTTACTTTATCCATTTTTCATTGACGGTACATTGAATGGTCCATGAGAAATAGCGCAACTTACTGAGTGAGGAATTATTATTATTGCTGGAAGAACAGACTTTAGAAGAAAGACAGACCATATGGTTTCAGCATGATGGTTGTCCAGCACATTATTCGCATACTGCTCGACAAATATTAGATCAACATTACAATAGTCGTTGGATAGTGCCTTGGAGCTACTCATCAACATTTTCCTCAACGTCTCGAAAAATTTATCGATGTCATCACTTTGAACATTTATTGGAGTAAGTTACTATAAATTAAAATTTTTTGTTTTGTATTGCTAATAAAAATATTACTTTCTATTTTGAAACGCAAAAAGTTCTTAACCTTCCTTTCAAGTTGAAACGGTATCGTCAAAAGTGTGAGACAAAAGTTATTTATTTTTTTGCGTAGTTTCAGATGCCGCTAAGAAAAAAAAAAATAGGTTTCCATTTAAAAAAACAAGTTGAATTTGAAATGACTATGAAAACGTTCATCAAATGAAAAACAAATAGAGCTACTTTCTTTCCCCCTTTCAAACACAAATTGTATTTGGAACATTTTTCTATAAAACGCTTCCTTTCGATATTTCACTTTTTCAGGTTAAATGCCTCATCCTGTATATTAATCAAACCTAAAATTTATACCATGTGGGAAAAAAGAAAGAACAATAACAGTTATATTATGTTGGCTTTTGTAGTAAACATAATAATGTTTATCAAGGAAGACCCTGTCAACTATATTCCTTGATTCGAATTCTGTGATTGTAATTGAATTTTAAGTTAATGCCTCTATTGACCGAAGTTAATATTATCTATTGTAATGTAAGTTAAAATCACTGGCAAACAATAAACACCAAAGTGAAAAATACAGAAGACTATTACGTTTGCTGATCCTAAGTTATTTAGCTTCTGGTTAAAGGATTGAGAACTTTTGTATCAATGTACTTTTCATCCCTTTGTTCCCTGTTGACAGGGTCTTCATGGAACAAAGGATAGGAAAAATCTCTCCAATGAAAAGAAAGAAATGAAATTCAAACAGTAAAAGAGGGAAAACTAAGGAATATTTGAATTCAAATACTTGAGCTACTTAACACTGAGGAAAAAGCAACAAAGATGACTGCAGTTGTCGTACAAAAAATAAGGATTATTTGAGCAACTAAATAAATAAATACCAGTGAATATAATTTCGTGCTAAAGTATAAATTTAAGGGCGACCCATATTAATAAAAAAAAATTAAAATAATAATAAAAAAAGGAAGTACATTCACGTAAGGAAAAATTAAAAAAAAAGTTAAGAAAAAAAAAAAAAAAACAGCGGAAAATGAGTAAAAAAGATTAAGAGAAGAAAAAAAAAAGTAGATATGCGGAGACGTTACATATCCATTAGATAAGTTGATATCCGAGACGTTAAGCATCAAGCTACAGCTGACAACGGAAATGAGTTAGTTGTCTAATATTAGGCAATTAATAATAATATTATTATTAATATTTAAGCTAATATCGAAAATCCAATGAAAACAATGCCAATATCTCGGGGCGTTGGCCCCTCAAAATACTTCATTCCTTGGACCTCTGAACATGACGATGAAATCCGTTTGTCGATCCGACTTTCCGTTCGGAAGTTGTTAAGGGTGGACAGATACGGACGGACAGGACAAATGCAAGAGCTACCGATTTTTGTCGCTATCACAATAGCTCCCAAATGGGTCGTTAAAAACCCGATTCTTGTAATGTAGACAAAAACGGATTTTACGAAAGGAAATATTAAAAGCGTGGATTTTCCTGAATTATGCTTAAAGATGAATTCTTTCGATTTGTTCATGATAATACAAGGAATGAATGATATTTTCCCTTCAAAACAGTCATCAGACCAATGAAGGAGAGTGTGGGGGAGGCTCTCTCTTACCTAAATTCTAGCTACTCCCAATGGGGCCTGATAGGACCCCGGAAAAGGATAAGACTATTCGTAACTTCACATTCCTCAAACCAAGTGCTTAGAATACAACCTTTATGAGATGGAATATTATCAGTAAGGAAAACATATTCCTTTTTATTGATTGTTAATGTGGATGACAGTTATTCTAAATGTCAGTACTCAATTCAGCATTTACTGTCCTCCAAATGAAAGTTGGCCGGCGGAAGTTTGAACTGCGCAGCCCTTCCGGTAGCTGATCAATTATGTTTTCCTGTCACAATGGACGCCGTCGTCTGTTTTCACTGAGAAAGACATGTTGATAACGCCAAATTAAAACTTCTCTCGACTATTTAGCGTTATTTCAATACCAGTTGCTAACAATAAGTATTTATATAAATAAATAAATATATATTATTTATAAATACAATGCTCTTTTGCAAAGTAACAAGCGATTACCGTAATGGCGGCGACCTCTGTCATAAAATCAGACGGAAGTGCCTGATCAGACTAATCGATCATACATGCGCAAATCTCACAAAAACAGGGCGGCCATCTCTCATTTGGAGGACAATAGATTATTCATCATTCTGATGGAGACATCCAATTAAAAGGAAGATAAGTGGGCATACAAGACATTTCCACCTTCAACTGTTGACATAATGCATTGCCTGCAATTCACTAGAAGACAACTCGACATTGGAATCTGAAAGTCACTTCGCTTCATAGGCTAGGAGTGTTGCTTGATGTTCATTTGTTTAATGTTTGTCTATACCATGAAAGCTACAGCTGTCCAATTCTTTACTAAAGATACAGACTTACAAACAATCTTGGTGATATCTGAAACTCCGATCTCACATAGAAGTCTTCAGGAAAGAAATCGTCTTCAAGGTACGATGATGTCCCTTCTGTTAAGTTTCTGATCTTTTATATCACTCGATCTTCCACCGTTGTTAACGTTTAGCGCTGCGCAAATGATTAGCTTGGCCTTGCGATGGTGCAAACTGCGCGCATATATTTCCGTTGTTGCCGCACTCAAAACGTGGTCGTCGTGCATATTTTGGAACGGGAACAGGGACAAAACATGTGGGATAACAGTACTGTTATTTACTGTTAACGTAAATCTTTTTATTTTTTTAATAGATCAATATAATTCAATATAAACAGTTCACTACAAACTAAACAAAGAATAAATGCAATGTAGAATTTATTTATTTATTTATTTATAAATGTATTTTAGGAATCGTATATAGTGATTTTGCGATCATTTCGGCGAGAAACGAACAGACAACCTCACCGATTCACCTTAAGTTTGTATGTTTCCTTCTTTATTCTGATTTAGAAACCTCCCTCTTCTTACACATGTTTACTAAACATCTATACTCCGATTATTATAAACGCTTTTAGATCTTCACCCACAAATTAAAAAAATAAAATATGAAAGAGCGAGAAAATGACTGCCTGATTCCTCTTTAAGCAACGCGTGTTCCGTCTTTGGCTGTCTGAAAATGATTGTTCCCGCCACTCTCATACGACAACGTGATTGACCTGCGGCTAATCTTTAAAGGCTACTGTTATCGACGTCAACAGACTTCGGTGGACTTTGACATCAATGCCACTGAATTCCGTTCTTCCGTGGCTAATGAGCGCCGGGCTTTACACCGTCGATTACAACTGATTATATAAAAATTCAAATGGTTTGTTTGGCTCACAACAACACAAGCTCTAACTAAGCCCGAGTCGCTTTGGTAGTGTCTGTATGGTATTACACATTTTTCGCATACATATTATGCAATCAATGGCTTCTTTCGGACTGTCAGAATACTTTTGAGAGAGACTGTAACTATCTAGCTACCATATTATCCCGCTATTGGTTTTCACTACTCACTAAATGAATAAAAAGCTTATTTATTTATTTATTTATTTATTTATTTATTTATTTTTATGCTTTCGAATATACCTATAAACAATTTGTTAAAAAATAAAGTAACTTGATAAATAATTTCTTAAATTTAACATTTATATTATTAATATACTGAAAAGCAAGTTCTAAAGGTTTCTCCAACAAAGAGAAAATACTGACATCTTACTTAGTTAGTATCTCTTTTTTTTGGAATACATCCTTTCACTTGCAAACAGAATTTAATTCTTACAGAATCTAATTGTAACGTTTAGGAAAAAAAAAAAAAATCCCTTTTAATTGTAACCCAGATTTATAGGCGTCGGTTGGGCTGTTTCATTTTTAACCTGGTTCCCATCGGAGCAGCAGGAAGTGTCTTCTGTTGAGGATGTGTCACTCCACTTCCCTGTGAAGAGCAACTGAATTGACTGCAATCATTTATAAATTCACAGCGTTCAAAAAAGGTCTTTCTAACTAAATGAAAAAAAAAAAAAGTATGCATTTATAATTAATAATTTTTTAAATGGTTCTTATTAAAAAAAAAAAAAACTATTTTAATTCTCTTGATTTATTTTGACTTTCATTCTTTATTAAATATCGTAACATAAGTTCATTAAGTAATTTATTCTCGAAATGAAGTTATTTTTGAATCTGAATTGTGATTTAGAAAGTATCTGGTTATTCGTTTTTTTCTCCAACCATTAATACTTATGTCTTGATGATGTCTGTAATATTGTTGTTTGTCTGTTGTACTTTTTTATTTCTTTTTAAATTCGACTTCTTAACGTCATATAATTGTTGCAAACTATTGTTTTAGATGTTTGGAAAAGCCGTTCTGGCATGGCCGAGCGGTCTAGACGGCGGTCTGCCAAGAGGCCGATGTATCGGAACCTGGGTTCGAATCCCGGCGTCGGCATGGATGTTACTTTCTTCTTCTGTGTTTCTTCCGTTTCTGCGGGTACAGCGTGACCTGTCTCCTACGGCGTACCCTGAGCAACGTTTCGTCAGCTAAATGCTCTCATTTCTCGCTCCTTGTTGAAGTCAATAATTTCAATTCAAAGAGCCCGGACATTGGCAAAAAAAAATGTTTGGAAACATCTCATTTCGTCGTTGTAAAATAGTTGTATATAGAGGAAAGGCCGAGAGCATCCTGTCCCTCTCCTGAATTCTCAAATTGTATAGCATTGGCCCATTTTCTTTCATTTTTTTTTTTTTGGTCGGATTGCAGATTGAGACGACCTTTCGCCCCCCCCCCCCCCCCAAGGTCGGAGACGCTTTTTTTGTTGTTTTTGTTCGCTTCCTTAAAAATTGGTTCACATCAAAAGAAATTTGTATATTCGCTCACGTAATGTAATACTAGAACAAGGTTAGGTGAGAAATTATTCCTCATTTTTTTCCGAGTTTAACCCGACGATTTGGCAGAACTCAGCCAACTTTCCTATCCGCTTCGATTATAAATAAGACAAGAATACATATTTTCAAGTTTGAGCTTGTAATGAACCTTCATTACATCGTAAAACTACATCTATGTATTATGATATTTATTAGGTATAATCTTAAAGAAGTCTTTCCTTATTCTAAACTGAGAAGCATCCAAATCTAGAAGTTTGTATCAAAATTTGGTTTACAATTCTGTGAAATGGCGCAGACAAAATGGCCCGAATACAAAGTTTATAACGGAGCTTTAATCGTTGGATTTAAACTGTCCCGTATGCTTTATCTGCATTTTGGTCAATCAGTGAAGATCAGTTTCTTTTTCTTTATTTGTCGTTACACAATTTGAATTTCTTTTCCACCAATCAGGGGACTGGAAGTTTAGAACAGTTGAAAGTGTAAAATATTCTAAGGCGGGCTTTAACGGATGGTAACTTGATGGGAATTTCATGGCCATCTCTGTTTTCACCGGTTTCCCATTAACTTCAAATGACATGTTTTACACGGCCATTCGTTTCCCATCAAAAACTACGAAAACTCATTGAAAATATTTTAAATTTAAATTTTTGAAATATTCCAATGCATTGAATAGATAATATATTGATAAAACAATGTTTTTATTCGAAGAATTATCTTATTACTGCGGGTTTGAATGTGAAATAGCTCTTCGTTAAGCGCATGAAAATTGTTTCTTACTGTAGACGACTGCCAACCATAGTTTGATGGGTCAGTAATTGTTTTTCGGTCATTCATAATTGAATTTAAATGCAGATTACAAATTTCTCAAAAATGAGCAAATTTCAGTAAAAAATTGAGAGAACTTTCAGCTAGAAGCTTCATACACCAGCTATCAAACCCATCCACCCAGCCATCAAGATGTAGAACACATTCTAAATACAGATGGCCGTCACGAATCCCCATCAAATTACCATCCATGTAAAGCCAGCCTATGAGAACAACGAAAATTTCGTTAGGAGAAGAAAGGTGACGTAATTTAAGAAACAGAAAGACAGCGAAATAACCTATCACCTGAGTTCTCACTTCGGATGATCAATTAATTTTGATTCAGAAGGCACAAAAATAACCAAGCCATTCTTTAAACGCCGGAAACAGAAAAAAGACAATCTGAAAGTAAAAAAAAAAAAAAATAATATACTACCAAGAAATTCATAACTTTGGAATTAATTTCATTGTTCCGTTTTGTTTTGTTTTTTCTTAACAAAACCCGAAGCACTTTTGCATAAACTAAAATATTTAATAAAAAAATCTGTTATTAAATTTTAGCCTTAAATTTAATAATTTTACTATATTCAACAGAAATTTAATAGGTTAGTTTTAAAAATACTTCATTTGTGTACAAATTTTAACTCTCCTTTCTATATAAAAAAATAAATAAATAGTATTTATTGCTCTTAGAATATTTCTTTTTTAAAAGTATTCATACAAATCACGAATAATAAATTCTAACGAGATGATTTATTCCTTTTAAGATCTCAGAACTTTCCTGAACCTACCTGAGTTTCTTAAGTACAAAATGTCATGTACAGTATTTTCATCCATTAAAGTAAGAATTTTCATGATTTACTGGATTAAGGAAAAAAGGACTTAAATAATTACAGAAAACAATCAATTCACAAGTTCGTGCAATTAATTCACAAGCGACCTCCGTACAATTTGTACCATTTAGGGTACTCTTTGAGTAAGGGTACACTGGGTCGAGGGCTTTATATTCGTTCTCAATATAGTCAATTTCGTATAGATACACACTAATTTTGTCCAATTACAACTATTTTTCTGACCCATTGTCACTGGCCACCTACAGCCGGAAGTGACCTGGACCGGAAATCGTTTTGCTTTTTTTTCGAATCTCCAGACCGCGGAGAGTCCAACAACTCATGGGGCTCCTACTCCCGTTCGGCCTTTAGAGGGCGTTACATACACGTAAGTGCAGACACAGTTCCTCTAAACAGAGTCGCTTAAAAAAAAAAAAAGACGCGGTTTTAGGCTTTACAAAGAAGTTTACATAACACCCCTCCCATTTATATTTGTTTTATTGAGGCCCCAATTATTGAATTAATTCGACCTTGACCTCATACATCTAATCAAAAAAAATGAGATAAAAAACAATAACACTCAAATTCTCGCACTCGAGACACTAGACAAAAACAGGATTTCTTATTTCTAAAACCATCTCTAAGTAAAACTTCCTCTTTTTTTTTTTTTTTAAGAAAAAATGTAAGCCTAAAGAAAAAAGAAGAATGTCTTCCTATGAAGTAATTATCATTCGAAGTTTCTAAACTCTGTCTAATAAATTATACAGTTTTGTTTTTTTTTCGGTAATTAAAAACGTTAATTTAACAATAATGTTGAAATATTTGGTGCAGAACCATTCCTATTTTGCCAACTTTATTATAAATAAAAAAAAAAATTACAAAAAAAAAACAACAACATGAATTTTGAAAGAATTTACACTTAATTTTTTTTAGGATGTTAATTCTTAAAATTTCTTTCAAAATTTTTTTTTTTCTTTTCAATTGTTTTTCCTTCTTTAAAAAGCCTAAATTTACCAGAAATTTTCCAATTATAATAACAGTTTAAATCTTTCATTTTCTGAAAAAAAAAAGGAAAAAATAAATCCGCATTCTTTACCTAAATTGCTTAATTGGATTCATTTTGATCGTATGAAACCACGTGCAAAGGATTGAGGATTTAATATTCATTATTTAAGACAATGAGATTATTAATAGAAATAGATAGAAATCCATTGTTTAGATTCCAATGCTTTTGTCGTCGTCTCGTGTTAATTTCTCCAAAAGAACGCATTTGGAAAAGATTTCAAGTATAACAGTGAGATCGTCCTTGAATATGCAAACCAAGATTCAAGAAGATCCATCAAACCGTTCAAAAGTTAAGGTAGATATTTCCCCTAGGAGCTGTCATCGCTTATAGGTTGCCGAGGCTCTGACTATCGGTAGTTGAGACAGGGTAGCCAGTCCAATGTTCGCCCGCCTTTATCCCGGTAAAGAAATCTATTCTCCTCCCAGCGAAAAAACGACCCTTGACACCAGATGGCGCAATAGTAGAATTTGAATCGATTGTATATGTCAGTGTTTATGGCGGGAAAGTGTTTGGCTTCTGATAGGTTTGCCTCGCTTGAGAGTCGCCATTGTGAATAGGTTCTCTTGACAAACTTCAGTCCAGGAATGATTAAGAGATCATGGGTGTTGTTCAAGGTCAGAGTCATTCTTTCGCTGGGCGGGGAATAATGGCTAATTTGTCAAGCTGGGTGAACTCTTGGGCCCAGCTGGAGGAGAAATAACCTAGGAACAGCCCACGACCTCCGCCGGGGATTGGACCCGGCCTCTCCAGCGCAATGCCTTTACCACGGAACCCACAGAATTCATACGTAATATCTTGAGATATAATCTTCCAAAAACTAAAGTAGTGATTGAAAACCGTAATACTTTTCTCTACTTTTATTAACTTACCTTAGGGCAGTAGGCACAGCTAAGGAAGGCGGGAGGTAGAGGAGATATCTTGTTCAGTTATTTTCTTCATATAACATTTAATTGATTGTATCATTCCTGCTTGGATTTAATCAAATACAACAGTTAAAACTGAAAACTATTTTGATCTGATGGTTGCAGGACAAAGGAACTGAGGAGCAAATGGGGCAAGAAGATAGGCTTTTGTTCTGCTAATAAATTTTTGAAGAATTAAAAAATATTAATACATTACCTTGGCTCCATTGGCTTTCATTTCTTTTGTATCTATATTATGGGGTTCCCAAAAGTATATGTATAATTATTAAATGTTATAATTAATTAATATCTCTGTCATGCATCCACCACGGTAAGTGTACAGTATTTCCCAAAGATAAACCACTTTGAGATTTGTGAATCGTGATTGATAATACCATTCAAGTCCTTAAGGCTATCTAGTACCCATAAAAGTTTTAGCTGAAAAGCTCAAAATTTATGGCAGTTATCCTCGTCAAAACTTAAAGATATCAGTTTTGCCCGACTTCTATACTCCATCCTCTAAAAACCTCTGAACAGATTTCAACTTTTTTGTTACTTATCTTTAACTAAACCAATGCCCTAAAAGCTCTAAAAACAATGTGAGGATGAAGCTTTGAAGATAGGAAAAACGTCAAAAAGAGAAAATTACGTTTTCATGTGAAATTTATATTTCAAGTACAAAAACTGCTTACTAAAACTATTCAGTATATGACTAAATTAGCTTTCTGGTCTGGCTTTGTCCATTTGATGTCGTGATGCTTATATCTTGTAAGAAATTTCCCTTCCCTTGGAGAAAATCTCCCCAAATTAGCTCCGTTTTATTCTCTGCTCAGCATTCAAATGATCCTGGAGTGATGACACCTATACTAAAAATCGTCTCTATAAAATTCTACATTCAACAAAAAAGAATCATCAAAGTCGGTAAAATAGTTTTTGAGAGGTGTTGAACTGTTCATTCCAAGCTGGATTTGTGTTTCCAATTCTCTGCCATGCGAGCTCGTTGATCATCGTTGGCTTTTTGAAGGCCAACTCGGGTTGCCTGTAAATTTTCCATCAGATGCCTGAACATCTCTGGGGGAATGGTAGCCCCTGAAGAGCTGTAACCAGAGAAGGTCGTATGTGGGACATTGGGTAAGTCGACATTCTGATTCCTCATAGATCATAGGTCCAATTAGGTTCAGGTCGAGATTCTGGGGAGGCCAGTCCATTTCCAGAACCTTACTGTCCAGCCCATTCCCTACAGACCTTGCTTTAAGACACGAGTGAGTCCACTACCATAGGCAGTATGACACTGGTCAAAATGTCCTTGTACCCTTCACATTTACATTGCCGTTCGGTGGTACAAGAGCCCAGTCCATTCCCTGAAAACACCTCTACATCATAACGCCACCTTCTCCAAACTTCACTGGTGGCACTACATCAGGGGTCGGCAACCTTTTGTTGTAAGAGGGCCAAATATTTTATGTGGGGATTACTAAGGGCCGCACTTGGGCCAAAATCTTATTTTAACAACCAAAAAAAAAAAAAAAGGAAAATCTTAAGATGCCCCACGAGCCGCACCAAAACACTTTGCGGGCCGCGGGTTGCCGACCTCTGCTATACATGATGGAGATATCGTTCTGCAGGCATTTGCCACACCCAAGGCCTTTCATCAGATCATCATATGGTATAGCGTGATTCATCACTCCACATGACATGTTTCCACTATCCAGTGGAGTCGCTTTTTACACCACCTCATGTGGTACTGGCATTCACAGGAGAAATGTTTGATTTGTGAGCAGCTGCTTGACATGAATTCCCATTCTTCTGATCTCTCGACAAACAGTTACGATGCTGGCAGTATGTCAGTACTTCTGTGAAAAGCACGGTGATTGTTTCAATCAATGTCTCGCTATTTGCATGAACCTTCTTCTCAGTATACATGGCCTAACTCGTAACGGCTTTGTTGAGGTTGCACCTTCTCATTTCCACTTTTAGAAGTTTTGAAATGTCCCTGACAGATTTATTACTGAAGTGGCAGTCAATGGCCAATCCACATTCAAAGTCACGGAGCTCTGCTGATCGATCCATTCTGCTGTAACTTCCATATTAATTAAATATCCTCCCTGCCTCCTTTTTATATTTATATAAGTGACGTCGTTGTGCCATGTAGGCTTCAGTTCACTATTGCAGATGTATGTACAGATATTTTTGATCACACAGTTTATCTCCTTAAAAATTATTTACTTATTTAACAATCACTAACATTTCACTAAGCTAAGGGTGCTTCCTAATTTTCTATCTAATTCCAAGTAGGGTAATTCAGGTAAAAATAAATGATGTTAACAAATGCAGTCAAAATTTATACTTGAAATTCCTGGAAATAGTAGCCAGAAACGCTAAGATTGAGTCAGTTTTGTCCAACATTGGTATTAACATACAATCGTTGCAAGAATGATAAAACATTAAATTTTGAATTAAAAAAAACTGTAATGTAAATGTTGTGAATAGATTTGAGTGGCAAAAATGACCTTAATGAGAAAAATTATTTGCAGTTTTGAAAAACTGAGTGAATCTTAGACGAGTATCTTCTTGACTTAGCCAATCTCCCTTTCAAATATTTTCAATTCGGTGGCCCCTCCTCCACTACTTTAATAAACACATGATATTTTACTTTCAACCATGTAAAAATTGTGAAATATATGTTTAAAAATAATTTTTTTATTAGCTCCAGGGCAAACAGAATATATCATCCACAGACTTCATGTGGATCACAAATACTGTTTGAGAAACACTGCATTGGACTACTGCTGATGAACTTTCTGCGTCAAACAGTATATCCTTATGGATTTTGAGAAATGGTTTGAATGTTGAACTGCTGAATGTATTGGATAAGAAGTGTCACTGCTAGACGCACTGAGGAAGAAGATATACAGTATGATTCAAAATTCCCTATACAAACTTTAAAGGTAGGTCAGGAATACAAAAACAAACTATATTCATAGGTGAACATATGTCCGCAAAAGCCAGCAGAATGTGCTAGAAGGTACACTAAAGTTCAGAAATAAAAGACAACAAGTTAAGTAGGTAACATGTTTATTTGTCCTATGTTTACTATATGATAGTTAAGTGTATACTTATAGGTGCTCAATGTTCCTTTCACCAACAGCAATACACGCCTCACAACATCGATGCATGGAATACCGAACATGTGCAAAAATGCCAAGTATTTCGAGGACATGTCCAGCTGCCACAAGTGAGTCTTGCGATGAGGCAATGGGGGTCTCATTGACAATGCCTTTGAAGCAATCCCAGAGGAAGAAATCAATGCAGGACAAGTCGGATGATTGTGGTGGCCAAGCGCCTGTAGCATATTCGAGTGACATTTGCAGACATACGTTCCACTGTGAATACGGTTTGATTTTGTGTTCTTGACCTACTTTTAAAGTTTGTGCTGGGAATTTTGAATAACTATGAATGTGTTTAGAAGTACAGTATCATTATGAAGCACTGGAAAGACGAACACATTAGATGGATATCTTTGGCAGAGGCGGCATGCCACTTAAATGCTGTAGTGACATTCATTTGCTGTTAGTAGGAATGTTGTCCATCCCACTGAACTACTACTTTTTTGCTTTTGTTCATGAACATGAGTCTGATGCAAGAGTCCGTTAACATCTGAAGTTCAAATAACATTTAATTTCTGCTTCATTTTGATTATTGACAAATGAGGGTCCATAGAAAGACAAAAACCAGACAGATATACAGTCAATTCTCATTAACCGGGGGAGTTGTTTCTGGAAAAATCCCACGATAATGGAAACCAAAGTTACTGAAGGGAAAAAAATGTTTTTGGTTCTAGGTCAATCCTCTTCACTATATTAATATAGGAAATTTAATATTTTAAATTAATATTTCTGGGAACTCACCTTTAATTTAGTAGTTTCCATAGGGTACGATATTCAGAAACTTCTGCTTTAGCCTCTTGCTTCCTGAAAGCTGTTTCATTTGCTAATCTCCTTCTTATCCGCAGCCAAGATTTCACATATGGCTCAGAATTGTTGATTCCAATAAAATTTATATAGACCTGATTTGGGATAAATATTTCTGGTAACACTGTTCCCACCCAACTAAAGCACTGACTATATGCTTTCACAAGGATTTACATATGAGGAGCATTCATTTAATTCGTAGTCACCCCATGAAATGAATGGAAGCCGTGCGAATAGTGTAAAGTCGATTATATCAGATAGTAAAGGGTTCTTTAAAGGCTCAATAGATGGCAGAACGGTGGCTATCAAGCGAGCGGGAAAGTGAAGGCAGATTATGCAAATAAGCAAGCTGTGAGTCAGTTTCGTCCAATAGCACATTATTTTTTTCTCAGTCCAAAAACAAAAACAGTTGTCTGAAAATGGAAGCAGATAAAGTCGAGCAGCGTGCCGTTATACGGTTTCTTACCGCCGAAGGTATCGGCGCACGGCCTATGCACAGACGAATGGTGGGTGTTTACGGAGAGAACGCATTGTCACTGCCAGCAGTGATCAAATGGCGGAAGCGGTTTGCACAGGGTCGGGCGACACTTAAAGATGACGTTCGTCCAGGGCAGCCCGTAGTGGCGACGCCGCAGATTATTGCGCGAGTGGACGAGATCATCAAGGAGAACCGAAGAATTACGGTGGAGGCTGTGGCGACGGAGGTGGACATCAGCGTTGGGTTGGCCCACTCCATAATCACCAGGACGCTTCATTTTCGCAAGGTTTGTGCACAATGGGTGCCCCACAGTCTTAACGACGCTCAAAAAAAGGACAGATTGGATGCGTGTCAGTTGCACCTGGACAGATTCGAAGCCGAGGGAGAGGCATTCCTGGAGAAACTCGTCACAGGGGACGAGACGTGGTGTCACCACTACGACCCGGACAGCAAACGCAAAAGTTCCCAGTGGCGTCACCCCTCTTCTCCCCCTCCAAAGAAGTCCAAATCAATTCGAACCTCAGCGGGAAAGGTCATGGCCTCCGTGTTCTTCGACATTCGAGGACCACTGCACACGGAATTTTTGGAACACGGACAGACAATAAACGCCACCCGGTACGGAGAGACGTTGCACAATCTCCGCAAGTCCATCAAGTCAAAACGCCCAGGAAAACTGTCTGCGGGTGTGATTTTGCTTCATGACAATGCGCGCCCTCATACGGCCAACCAGACGCAGGGGACTTTGACGAAGTTTAAGTGGGAGGTTCTCCGTCACCCGCCGTACAGTCCCGACCTCTCCCCTTGCGATTATCACCTGTTTGGGGAGCTAAAAAAAGCTCTACGTGGGCAGCGTTTCCATTCGGACGATGAGGTCATGGAGCATGTGACGTTGTGGCTACGCAGGCAGCCCAAGGCCTTCTACCAGAAAGGCATCAAGCGGCTCGTGTCACAGTGGACAAAGTGCGTTGCCGCCGGAGGTGATTACTTTTAATGTAAGTTTAGAATTTCCCACATATGTACAGGGTGACTACGAATTAAATGAATGCTCCTCATATATATTCATATTCTGTTGCAAAAAAAAAAGAAAAAAAAAAGGCATGCCCAGAAGAAAGAGTTCTATCACTATGAAGCTTTGTAATTAGTATAAAGAAAAAGAAATGATTAGATATTCATTGCAGAACTTATTACAAAGCAGTGCAGCATAGCGATCACGTTACAACCTAATAAATCCTCCTTTGACGATGATACAAGCTCGACTTGCGGCGTGGAGTCAAAAAATAGTCTAATGTTGTCTTATGGTAGATTCTGCCGGATGTTGTGCAATTGTAGGGCCAGTTCAGTCAAGTCCTGTGATGGCTACAACTGCCTTCCTAGCATATTCCATGTTCGATTAGCCAGAAGTCTAGGGACTGGTTGGCCACGAAAGGGTATGAATTTCATGGCGGCATTGGATGTGTTAGATATGTAGTTATCAAATGGCTGTTCGGATATTACAATTGATCAATTGCACTGTTATTCGGATATGCCAGTTGACAACTACATATTAGCTGTCAAGAGAACAGGTTGATCCCGTCATCCAAGATGGTGACGTACACATGACATATATTCATATTGTAGTTGTCGTGGTATTCAAGAGAGGGTGCTTTTCTCGATTCACTGTTTGATTACTTACTTACTTACTTAACGTCCGTAACACCCGAACAGGGTTTGGACGGCCTCCTACAATAGGAGTTATTAGCTGGATACCACGAGGGGGCGCCAATCCCAGGGGAAGAAGAGACGAACACACAAGAAAGGAAATTGAAACAGCCATGCCACTGCCAGGATTCGAACCCAGGTACTGGCGCATTGGCCACCACGACCGGTCGCCACCGAGACCGCACGACCACGCCAGCACGGCACTGTTTGATTATGTTGTATGAGACTAGATTCCTGTGCAATTGCCTATTCTTGTTCAATAAATATTTTTTGCATATACTACTTCTTATATCAATTGTTCTCATCTTTCTAAATTTTTATTAAAACTGAAATTAACTAAAATACACAATACAAAGACAGTGTCGGCCATTTTGAGCGTCAACTGGAGAGTTCGGATGCTCTGGTGGAGGTGGCATCAACTTTTCACGTTAGCAGTTCATCTGTCCACCATCAACTATGATTGACAAATCCAAACACAATCATTATTGTGAGTCCTGCTGTGTGAGGTCTGGCATTATCATACTGGTAAGTAGCCCCTAAAAGACGCCACAGCACAGGCAATCCTTTATCGAGGTTATGTATACTCTCCTGGATCTACTTCTGCCAAATAAGATACTGGCTGACATATTTGCCTGAGCATCTTACTTCTTTAAAGCATATGATGTGATTTCTCTCAAACTCACTCAGTTGCTGGTACTGCCGACAGAAGCACTGCAGAGGTATCTTCACAGACTACTTAACATAATGAAACAGCAAAACCAGTCAGTTGTCCCTTAGTGAAAGCTGCTTCTTAAAATGGACCTAGAAAGCACACTGGAAATGACGTATTTTTACTGATGATAAAATTTTGATCATTTTCATATCTAGCTGAAAGCCATTTGGACACTGAGTGCATCTTTTTCTTTTCTTTTTTTTTGCAACAGTGGGTATATATGAAAGAATGCAACAAATATTGAACACCTGACAAATACTTGTAGTTTTTTAAAACTATCAGGCATGACTTGAAATATCTTTTTGTGTGTGTGTGAGGGCAGTACAACAGTTCATCATTCCAATGAAACTGTTGTACCTGCAACTATTACAATGAATGTACAGTATGGGCCAACATAAACAGTAATGAGATGGCTGCGCGGCTACTGGGCATGTGCACCTTGCAATCAGGGCTTGATTTACAGTATTTTCTAGTATATACAACCACATTTTAGATGCAGTACTGAGTGCAATGTTGCAGTAATGGTTCTCACAACATTGTTGAAAAAGTGTTTATGGTCGAGTATTATTTCTGTTCATACAGACTTGGACGTGGAAATGGCCAGTTTGAAACATGCTTCAAATGAATACCATGAAAAGTTTCAGAAGTCGCCAGTTGGCCAGTTACAGTGACAAACAATGAGAATCAAGGACAACACTTCAGTTAGGTGTTAGTCTCCAGTTAGGTGAATAACTCTGAAAATGGATAAAATATAATGACATCCGTACGTCGATTGTTCAAAAGACTGGCTGGATTTCCTTATTGAAAAGTTTGGACAACGTTTGAGCGAAGATGACATTCATGCCAGAGTTGTGTATTGTGGTTCAGTGTTGGCTATACATACACGGATCTAATGTTTTTGTATTTTAAGGTTTACGGGCAAATGCCACATTCATCTTGATGGTTACATCAACAGAGAGATTGCTCATATCCTTGGTTTTCAATGGCTAGACATTATAAGACAGAAACCTCTCCATTCTGCACTTGTAACAATATGGTGTGCGATATCTGCAAATGGAGTATTGGGCCCATATTTTGTGCAAGCCGATGATGGACATCCTCTGACAGTTAACAGGACAGGTTTAGAGACCTCATAATCACACCATTTTTGAACGATCTGCTACGATTTTGTCAAGCAAGAAGCATCGTACTCATTGGTTCCAACAGGATCATAGACAAAAACTCTTTGCTCCAGGAACACTTTGCGGAATGCATAATTTCCCGTAACCAAAGCATTCACCTGACCTTACACCATCCGATGCCTACATATGGGGTATGCTAAAGGAGTCTGTTTTAAGGAGAACCCAACAACAATCGTGGAAGTACGGGAAAAGATAGTGGCCAACCAACTTCTTTCACCAACTGCAGCAAACTCTTTTTACAAACATGTTTCCTATTTCAGAATCTACATGAACGTTATTAATGGACACCTTTTTGAACATATTTTTATACAGAAAGTCATCAGTGAACATATTTATGTTTATTGAAGCCCAATCTCCTCTTTCAGTTTTGGTGCATACTGTACTATAAATCCAGTTTATGGCAATGGTATAATAATGAGACTAATCTCTCACTATTCTGTAATAGTCAATTGTTTTTATCTCACAAACAAGTAAAACATAAGAACATTCCAGTCAAAAAATATCTGTCACATGGTAAACCTTGACAAATTTTAGGAATAATTCTAAGTAATGAATAAAAATAAAGTAATTTATTTTACTCTTAATGTTTGTGGTCCTAAAGAAAACTGAATTACATGAGATCTTTTATAGAATATTCATGAAACGAGTGATTGGTATACCAAACAACCAATGTAAATAATTAAAAAAAAAGTCATTAGGCAAATCAAGGTTTGTTTTTAATCTTTATTAGCAAAAAAAAAATAAAATAATAATAATAAAATAAAAATCATATAACAATGAAAAAAAAATTCCATTATTCCAAAAATTAAATGATACACATTGTAATTAGATTACAATACCCATGTAAAAAAATGTTAGATGTGTATAAATTGAAGCAGGTATGAGTACCATATTAGGTGAGTTTTGGTTATAATTGGCCGACTTTATTTTTATCTTAAAATAACAGCATGAAATCTGGAAGATTCCTTTTCAATGGAAACAAAACTTCTCAGTTACATGAAAAACCATAAACATTTCCTGTATCTGCATTAGTTATCTTTCTGAAGAAGCAACTTGACTTGTCTTTTTTAATATCAAAGGTTATATATATAATAGTTGTTAAAACAAGTTTAAATATGAACTGAGGATTTTATGTTAATTCTTAGGATGTAGGGACAATAAGGAAACAAAGCTTAGTATACACTGTATTATTTTTATGTTGGACAATTGCTTCTGCTTGGAGTCAATATAGTGTAAATGTAACAAAATCCTTCAGCATAAACTTTTAAAATCACTCAAACCTAAATGTCTTCCGTTCTATCTATGAAATGCAC
>JAFIDM010114369.1:0-26661 GCA_023159025.1 Thereuonema tuberculata
CAGATCAGTGAACTCTTCTGTGTTGTGCGTTTTTGTTTTATTTCTCATGTACTCGCAATCGTTACCACGCACGTTAAATTAGTGCATGATATGTATAATTTTATTTGGAGATTCTTTCTTCTGTGGCGAGACAGAAAATTTGAAATGCAACTCATATTGTAATGAATTGGAAGAGGATAGGATTATCCTCTTCCAAACAATAACAATAGGTAACAATAAAGAGGATGTAAAATTAATTGAACGGACTAAATAAAATAATTTAGAATTTATCATTGTAAATTTGACTTTTATTGGTAATCATGGGAGTTTAGTTATTGATTCGTGTGTTTCACATCACATTTCCTTAAAAACAAGATTTTAATTTTGTGGTTTTATCAAACTTAACTTTGGATGTTTTGTCAATTATGATTAGAAAAAGTTTTTTAGGTAAAGTCGTAGGGATGAGGTCAAAAAGAAGAAAAAGTAAAAAATATATTATTCAGAATACGGAATATTTAGAAACTATAAAAAAGACTTTAGTCACAAGTACGTAAATCTGAATTTAGAATATGATGTAAATGGAAGTGAAACATTTAAAGAAATAATAATAAGTTGCTTAAAAAAAGGGATTTGTTCTTCTGATATCCAATTGTTGTTATGGGAGGGGTATTGTGGCATATGACTGTGTAAGTTTTAATAATAATTGGCTAGTGAGTTTAATACTGCTGTGTCAACTGTGATAACGTAAGTGGAGGCAACAATGTTATTGTGTAAGATATGGCCGAAGTGCGGCAGTATTGTTACCGTCACAACGAGTTATGGTGTTGATCGTGGATGAGAACGAACGAAAAGAATTATGAAAGAATAATAAATAAAGAAAAACATGAAAAGAAACGGATGATAAATGAAGCTTCACAAAATATGTCCGATCCACATTGAAAGCAGTGAAATGTAGTGATTATCCAAGACTTAACTTCAATGAATTAACAAAAATAAGCAGAGAATAACAGAGAAGCAAGTTCCGATTGTTTATAGTAATCTTGGAAACGAATCAACGGAGGATTGACTCAGCAAATGATTCTTGTCAAAGGAAATAATAATCTAAGTTCAGTGTTCGAGAAAACCAGAATCACTAGGAGACAAGCTGAGCGAATTATCCAGATATTTAGTAGATTACCGGACTCACAGAACTTCAAGATTCTGTTAAGAGACATTTTCGAACATGTGTCATTCCATCTGTAAATAAGAAGCAGGATCTATCCTTATATAGTTCGGTCCAAAAAAATATCCCCAGTAAGGGTTTTGACTCAATTTTAGCTTATGTTTAATTAATTAATTATTGACCTTTCTCGCTACAACACTTGAACTTTGATGGAAACGGCTGTAGATTAAGGTATTTATGAACTTTTGAAGTGGTTTTACAGATCATGGGAAAGAGAAAAGATATTTCTCCAAGAATTCAAGGGATGATTTTGGGACTCAAAGCTGAAGGAATCTCGAATAGAAATGTTGCTAGGAAATTATCAATTGACCACAAAACTGTGAGAAATATATTAAACAAACAAGCTGAAACTGAAATGTCAAGTTTGAGGTACAAATGTGGTCGGAAGAAAATCTTCAGTCCCAGATTGTGCAGGGCAATGAAAATGATAACAAAGCAAGACAGAAAATAAGTAAATATTGTTTACAGTAGAGCAGAGTTAATTGAGAAAATTATTCACATGAAATCGAACCTGGTGTATGTGAAAAACTTATCTAGTCAATGACACATCGAGTTCATAGCGAGGTGGACACACAAAATATTAAGGCAAGTTGAGTTTGATCTACTATGTTCTGTACAACTTCATTTCAATTAAAAAAAGAAAAAGTTCAAAAACCCAATGTAATATAGCATTTTTTTTATTGTTTTGGCATACATTCAGTAAAATTGTAGGTGGGGATATTTTTTTGGGTTGAACTGTATTGAAAGTTAGTTTGCTAAAGTTATATTTATCACCGAATTTATTCGACTGCTATCTTCACTGCCATCTCTTGCAAAAAAACAAAATTACTTGGTGGGTAGAATTTGCTATAGTCTGTGTTATATCCTTAGTTATTGAATACAATAAAACTTAACTACTAGTTTCGATACATTTTAGATAATGTTTTACAAAGCAAGTTTTATTTTCAATCACTCAAGCCGAAATCTAGGTCTTGTATTATTTTTAATTTCAATGTTCATTAAATTTTAAAGGAATTTTAATAAGCAGATGTCGGCTTAGTTTTTGGAAAAGACATCTTAGTAAGAGATAAAATCGGCCGCGCGGTTGGCGTTGTCGCTAGGACATCGGCCTCTCACCTCTGAGTCCCGGGTTCGGTTCTCATGTGGGTTTCGTGATGGTGGACGATCCGCGCTGGGCAGGTTTTCTCGGGGTTCTCCCGTTTCCCCTGCACTTCTCCCACCATAGTTTCTCAGTCTTTCTCTCCATCTGTCCTTCTTTCCGTGGGTTAGTACAATAGACCTCCGGTCGCAGTGCTTGGCTTCTCTGCCACCCACATTCACTACATAAACATAAACATAACATAAGAGATAAAATCAATAAATTGATGGAAAAGTATGTACAAAAGAAAAAATTGAGAATAAATTTAAACACAAAACAAACTAAGTTATTTTGTTTAAACATGATTGCCGAAATGGTAATTATAATAAATAAAAAAATTCTTTCCAAAATACCGCTATATTTCGCGGAAAACTTATCTGCTTCTTCAGGCTTATACATAGAGAATATTCTTCATTAACAAAAAGTTTAAATGATTAGAATAGTAACAATATATAGTAAGTACAACATGAATAATACAGAGTCATATACGTCAGATCATATGCATATTAAATTATTCACGTTGTACTTACTATATATTGCTACTTTTCTAATTATTTAAACTTTTTGTTAATGAAGAATATTCTCTATGTATAAGCCTGAAGAAGCAGATAAGTTATCTGCGAAATATAGCGATATTTTGGAAAGAAGAATATGTTGTGTTTTTTATTTATTAAAGCTAAGTTATATAACATTAAGTCTAACATCCCATAGGGCTCCAATCTTGGACCTCTTCTATTGATAATTCATTTATCTCCTCTTGTAATAATAAGCACAGACAAAGATCTATAAACAGAACAAAAAAAGACTTCAAGAAAGCTTTAATAAAATAACAAAATGGTCACAAGACGACAAAATGTACGTAAACAGTGATAAAACAAAAACACAAGTCTAACTGAACTTCCACAAATTAAAGTACATCAACACTCTTCTTACAGTCAAAACTATTCTTCAATAAACTGCTCTTGCAATTGGCTAGATCTAATAAATGTATAGAAATATTTAAGGATTCTCATAAACAATAACTTCACGAAATGTGCGGAATCTTTTGTTTCCTTTGGTGTTTTGTTGGTTTCTTGTTAATGGGTCCGTTAAATTTTTATTGTAATTAATGTGGCTTGCTGTCACGTGGTTCTTTTTAGACTATTCTTTTTTCTTTCAACAGTGCCACGTTAGTCTTCAATTCGCATGTTTCTCGCTTTTCTAATGAGATGTTACATATTGCATTTTGCTATATTCACTTTTTATTTCTTCTTGTTTTTACTTTCATATCATTCCGTCAAAGATGGAACTACCATTGAATCCTTCTAAGATCCCTTTGAAGCTTTATGTTGCGAAAGCACTATCAAGTAAAGTATGAAGGCAGAGGAAGATCAATTTCCAAAAGGAGCAAAAGACTACTCGGGTGAAACAGCGGTCACTGTAAAGTGAATCTAGGCACCGACGCCGTATTTGAAGGTTACGGACCTAGTCTTGCTTAGCGAGTCGACGTGTATCACCGATGTGCATCTCGGCGCCGAGCGAACGGTTATTTTCCTTTGGTGCCTTGTTGGTTTCTGTTTATTTGATAACGGACACATTAAATTTTTACTGTAATTAATGTGGCTTGACATTAGCCTTTACTTTCTTCAATTTCCTCTGTGCCTCACGGTTTTGCAGGCCAGGAATTGGAACCATTTCTTTGGTTTTGATTTTTTGGTTGTAGTCTTATTGTGTTGGGATGCCATCGGCGGGTGCCTTAATGGAATCCCTAATCTGGTTTCGCGATCTGAGCTGTCATCGAGGGGTTGGTCTAGCTGATGAGTCCATAAATAAGATAAAACAGCGCCTCAAATTCCCACCGATAATATCTCCTAAAATTTATAACCTCAAAAATATTGGAAAATTAAAAATAGCCTTCTAATACAAAAAATAATTAACGAAAAAGTAATTTGGAAAATATCAAGATGTAAAAAGAACTATTTTTTATATCGTATTCACATTGTTCTTAGTTCTCTTTTTTAAACGTAACATTTTTAATAGTGTAATTATGTACTCCTTATTATGTAATAGAGATTATTAACTAGTGAATTTATTAACAAGTCCCAGTATACCTAGTTGGAGTGTAATCTATAAATTTACAAAATAAATTAATAAAAAACCAACTCCGATCTACTTTTGTTCATGAATAGCAATGGATCTAGCAAACCTTCTAGACACTGATTGACTCCATAAATCACTGATGTCAAGCCAGAATTTCAGTAAGAGAACTTTAAAATTCAATTAACATTCAATTAACATAATATCATCGAACTACTAAAAAACTTCACTACAACGCTGATCAACTCTACAACTACTGATCAACTCTACGCTGATCAACTCTACAATATTTCGCAAAGAGGACTTCCTATGCGTCTTCAGGCTTCCCCACATATTTTGAGTATTAAAAACAGTTATAACAACAAAGTTTCTTGTTGACTTCGTAGCTTAATACGAACAATAATGAAAAATTGTTACAAATAAAGGTACTTTCGATATCTTAACCAACTATTATAATGCTAAATTGTTTTAAACACATGTTCTTTTGACATACTAACCAATTACTAACAATATTAATAAGAAATCAAATTCACATGAAATGAAATACTGTTATTTTCAATTGCATTTCCACAATATTTTTTGAAATTTTCAATTTTAAATAATATTTCATTTTGTGTAAATCTGATTTCTTATTAATATTCTTAGTATTTGGTTAAAGATAAGTATCTTTATTTGTAATAATTTTTCATTATTGTTAATATTAAGTTATGAATTCAACAAGAAACTTTATTGAGTTATTGTGCACAGTGCCTGTTTGCATCCTTTCATGAAAAGGAGTGTTAAACCGAACAATATTCCATCTCTTTTATGCAGGCGGCCCGTAAGTACGTTAGGTATTCGGCAGTTTTCCACTTCGCAAGTTTGGATATCGGATATCAAGCCCAAACTGTTCTATATTCAGAATCCCCTGATCTGGCTCAGCAATCGATGGGACTTCTTCATCCTCAAATCTCACTGGAAAAATCCTACTTTTTCTCTTCCTGATTTCATGAAAGAAACTTTATTGTTATAACTGTTTTTAATATTTAAACTATGCAAGAAAGCCTGAAACAGCAGAGGAAGTTCTCTCAGCGAAATATCGCTTTAGAGTTGATTAGTGCAGAAAACATTTTCAGTAATAAATTATTAATCTATGTCATGCATTGTAGAGTCATATCATTGAACTTTATCAGTGACAGTATTTCCAAGAAAGCACGACCGAGAACCTTTCTTCTGTGCAGCTGTTATTAAGGTGAACAAAACCTGGAAAAAGGTTCTGGACGTAATGACCTCAGAGCCAACTGCATCCAACTAAGCACCACTGGCCATTGGTCACATCGTCATCTGTAACAAACGGAGTTCGCCAGAAAGCCGTATGTCAGTTGAACAAATAACTAGGGAATACAAGCTATTGCATCGCAGACCACCATGGAGAAAACCTTGCTGTCCATGGATCTTGGAGTAGGTGCCCCTGTTGATAATCAGAAAAAAGTGTTTTGCTTTGTACAGCTAAACTACCGTTGGACCATAAATGATTGGCGGAAGATTGACTTTTCTTATGTCTGATTTACAATACCGATCACACACACAGATCATGAAACCATGTTTGACGCTGATAGATTGGCAGTAGAGATGTCTTGATCTGGTGGACGGAACTCCTAGTAGGAATTCTAGGTTCCCTTGATGGAGAATTCGGTTTGTCCACTACTGCAAATTAAGTACATTCCTTTAGGACAATAGTCTTTTGAAGACCCGACACTGTCCCAACATGATAATATGCGATGTGATATGAATGGAATGTTTCGTTGAACCCACTTAACTTTTCAAACGATTTTCAGCTATTGCTCAGGTCTCTTTGTTTACCTGATTTGGATCCAATTGACCACTTTTCACATCATTTTAATAAAGATACACCATATAGGAACTGTCAACACATTTTTAGGCTCTCATTTGAAATCTCATCGAGTCCGTGTTTTTATTTATTGCTGCTCGCTTGGCCACAAAAGGAAGCAACATCTGCTGTTAGATTGGTTGTATGAAAAACAATTTAATTGAACAGTAAAGTATTTATTGCTCCTACAAATACTTTTCACTGAAGGGAAATTTAACTTACGAACTTTCCAAATTCGCAATTTCACAAAATTGGTTTCACTTTCTAGCAATGGTTTAAGCACTGGTTATCAAACCTGTTTAGACTTCCGATGCCATTTCAACATTGTAGTTTTCTCCCTATATCTCTCCATAACTCTGCAAACACAAAGAAAAAGTAGAAATTATTGTATAATATTTTGTGAAACTGTCCTGCAGGATTTTGCTCTCATTCCAATAAATATCTCAGTAAAGATCAGAAATTTTCTCAACAGCAATATCAAAGATTTATTAAATATTGATTTGTTAAAGTTAAAGTTTCTCCCTTCGATAGGCCATGGCTGGCCTGTGGGATCGCGGGAGGTCAGGCTCCCGCAGCTCGACCAACGGGACGAAGTTGGGGCCGGGGGGTCAGCCCGACGCCCGCCCGCCTTTAACTCCCGGGAAAGAAACCCGGTACCCATTCTACAGAGGGCTGGGTAGACCCTAGGACCCGTTTGGAAGAGAATGGAGCGTGGAAAAATTCCGGCCTCCGCCGAGGCCGGGAATCGAACCCGCGACCTCCAACCCGCAGCCAAGCGCGCTGACCACTCGGCTACCGGGCCCACAATATTGATTTGTAAAGTTAAAAAAAAATATTAAACAGTATTTCTGACAAAAGCTGATTGTTTTCTCATTTTTAAGAATAAAATTCCTGTTTATGTAGCTCATTTAAATAAAAGAAAAAAGTTTTTCTTTTTTTGTCTGCAAAGTCACGTTTTGAATTAATACAGCAAGAAACACTATCCGATTGCTAAACTGTGCAGCAGTTTTTTATGTAAGCGCATTTATTTCCTTTAAAGTTTTGATTTCGTTTCAGAATGAAAACAGCGCTTCTAATCACTAACGATCCAATCGTTACACGGACTTTCTTATTAAATGGATACAAAACTTAAGCAATTCATCATAGCCATTGTCATACTGTATTATACGAGGAAAGGTTTTTAATTTTTAAGACTTTAAGTAATTTCTAATTAAGTAACTTGTTTTAAACGAGTACTACATGTAATAAATTCTTTTAAATAACATTTTTGTTATGCTTCCTGTAAATCGAGGGGTTTTTCGAACTGTAGAAATGTATTCTGGTGAATAGTATGAATACATTGTGCTATAAACTTACAATAGCTAACAGAAAGATTTGTAGTTTCTACTGCGAACTACAGCTTATTTTTAATACAAATAAAACTTAGGTAATTATAAAATGACGCTTTGCTACACCAAACAGAAAATGCGGACAATATAAGAGAATTTTGAAATAGAAATGAATAAGAATAGACAAATTTTGATTTCCAAAGCGAATCCAAATCAATTTGTTAATTCCCATACTAGAGAGTCAACTAAAAGAATATATAATCCTAAACTTAAAGATTGTTAATCCCATATATAAAATTATACTTATGCAACGCCTCTTACTATATTAAAACATATATTTAATACGAATTTTCGGAAGATAATTCCTTTTTTCCTTTAACAAGTTTTTTGATGATAACAATACATTTTCAGGTGATGTCATTCAATTACACATCTTAGACATATTGCTACCGAACTTTGGGTCTAGTTCGGAGACGCTGGGGAACAGATTACGACAAGAGTGATTATAAAACAAATCAGAGAATTTATTCAAATAAAGAAAATATACTACAACTCAGAAATTTCGAACTGAAGGGTCCCTCGGGACTGGTGACCTCTAAGTTTGGGCCGGTCCTGGTGGCTTCTATGTTCGGGCCGGTCCTGGCTTCTATGGCTTTGATTATCTTCTTCGAAGCCTTCTCGTCTGCGTACGGTGTTTCACAGTCTTCCCCGCAATTGGCTCGACTTCTACGGCTTTGATTATCTTTGGGGTGGACGCTCGCCAAACTTCTCCGCTTCATTCGCTCTCTCCAGGTTGGAGAACCTCTCGTGGCCGTTCGCCACTCGTTATCTCTCTCTGGGCGGTTTGCCCAACAAATCCTTCTGCTTCTCTCAGTCTCCGGTCTGGAGAACTCTTCGTGGCCATTCGCCACTTCCCAACTGCCTCTTCCAGCCTTTGCACCGCATTATATGCCTGTCTCTGACTCCGATAGAGTCCACTACAGAGAGGGAGACAAGGTCGGACTGCACTATTCTCACTGAGGTGGATTAGAGTACGGGGAATCCAATTTTTTAGGGGGATGGACAATTCCACAGGTAACATTTCCTCCCGCCTAGAACGTATGCAGTCCCTGCATACTCCACTATTCTTATTCTTGCTGAAAAAATGCCTGTATTCGACTGCGTCCTTACTTTGTTCAATAACTATATTTTGTTCTTTGTTCAATCTATATTACTAAAATCTTTTATTTCTCTGTGTGTCTGTCTGTCCGGCGCAATTTTCTGTGCGAATTGAAAATAGAAATAATTTTTACAATGAAATTTCCGCGACGGGAATTGAGCCTGCAACTTTCTGATCCGAAGTCGGATGTGTTATCCATTAGGCCATAGGGACTACGGATATTTTCATAATGTTTTTTGACTTATATCTCCGCAATTGTTGTGTTGTTGTTGTGCCCCAATGTTAGTGCAACAATGGAAAACAGTTTTTTATTTTTTATTGTCACGAGGAAGTCGACAGATTCAAAATGAGCATTATTGAACTTCAAAATAATGCGTTAACTGCTTTCTTTGGAATCGAGTTTTGTTAGATTATCTTAAATTCTATTTTCTTCTTATTATTACTTTTAATAGTTGAACTGTACCTTATTAATATATTTTTGTAAAAACAACTAAACTTATTGATTCATGTGTTTTTGAAATTTGTTTAAGCTTCCAACTATTTTGTTTTGTTGTACTTATTCCAATTTTATTATGCTTGAAAAAGAGATAGCTTGAAAAGAGTCTTCAAAACTTCAAAATGTTGCTTTAACCCCTTTCATTGGAATCGGTTATTCTTGGATTATCTCATATAAACCATCGTTTTATAATCGACAATCAATTAGTATCGAAATGGACAACGAGAGAAAGGATGAGATCTTTTCAAAGAACTGTTAATAATGTCGTAATCTCGGCCATTCTTGACTACAGGTAAAATTTGTCTGAAGTCTCCGCCAAAGAGGAAAATTTGTCTAGATTCACAAGTCATCAGAATTTGGTTATCTTCACTCGAAAGAATGGCCACAATCAATTCGTTGCCAGGAGTATCGTATATAAGCTATGATCTTCATTTAACATCTATATCAACCAACGTCCATCTAAATAAATATCTTCTTCAAATATCTATAACGAACAATCTGTACACGGGAGATGGCCTAGTTTTAATTAAAAAAAAACATTTAAATTAACATAGTTATTAGTTAAAGCAATTGAAAACAGCTTTAAAAAATACAGAATTTCAATTATAAAAGAATTTCTCAAAACAAAAGATTTACTTATGTAAATGTCGCAGAATTATTGACCATTTAGAATTTATTTGCATGATTTGATATAAGTTGTTAATTAATTTATTGATTCTTGTTATAAAGAAGTCAACTGACACATTATTTTATTAAATAAATAGTTAGATGAATAGTTTCTAATTATTATAACATCTTTCTTACTGTGATAATTAAGTATATTTAATAGCTAAGATGATTAGCAATCAATCATTTCAGATGAGAAACACAGAATTGAAAACAATTGCATATAAAATGAATGTCAGAACCAAGAGCAGTAATTTAATAAAATCGTCAACTATTAAAGCACACATGCAAATAAAAAGCATCCAATAAAAGTAGCCGTACGTTTCAAACCCCCGTCTTGTAGGGATTGTTTTTAAAGTATGCACCTCCTCCCCGTTCCTATAATTTATCCGGATTAAGCCGTCTGCCATCGAACTCCACTATTAAGCGTCATAATACATCGGTTATTCTGATATATTTTTTCCCCTTTCCTTTCGATAATTTAAATTCCATATTCCAATATATTATGAACCCGACAGATCCTGATTGTAGCTTTGTTGAAGCCTAATCATTCCACATTTATAAAACTTGCGTAAATGTGTTCTTTCTAATGCCATAAATGATGGGATTGCTGATGTCTAACACATGTCTATTGTTTAGACAGTGGAACGCAGTATTATATAACATATTTCCTTTTTTAACAGCATGGACGTGTTCCTTGAATCGCGTTTCTATGCATCTTTTTGATTCCCCGAGATACGCTAGTATTTTTATTACTGTTTTCATAACGTATTCCATATAAATATCGTATTTTTGTAAATTATGATTTTTTTGTGCCAATGGATGTTTTTTTCTGGTTAACTATAACTCAAATAGTATTTCTTGTTTTGCCAGCTAAGCCAATTCCCGTATTATCTAGAATATGAGATGGAGGTCCATTTCCATTTTCGATTGATGATTATTTTAGACACACTAACCAATTCAATAGAATTTTAGGAACGAGGGGGAGGGGAACCCAACAAAACCGGGGTTCGAAACTTATGCAGTGTTTTATTGGTGCTTTTTTAATTGTGTGTGTGCTTTAATAGTTAGCGGTTTATTAGTTTTAATTGCACGTTATATTGCTTTTAAAAAACAATAATTTTTCTTTACTCTGATACTTTCTTAAGACTGGTCAACAATAAGACTGGTAGTTGAAGCTCGAACTAACGTTCGACAAAAAAATTTGATGAAAGCCATTTTTTTAAAAAATTCTATTAAGATTTGAATACAACTCTGATGGATGTGTTCTTATCCCATTATTATTTTAAAAGATTTTGGGTCAGTAAAGAAATGTTTTTTCAAATGTGTTGCAATACGAAAAAAAAGTCTCTCAATACTAACAATTTGTTTTGCATTTTAATTGTCAAAGAACACTCTCCTTAACAACTTTCTATAAGATTTGAATACAATTCTATTCGATATGTTCTTCTTCCATTATTATTGTAAAAGTTCTTGGGCCAGTCAAGAAATGTTCTTTCAAATGTGTTGAAAATAGAAAACAAATGACCTCTCTGAATAGATTTGCACAAATTAAAGAATAACTTCCATGCTATAAAGATAAGGAAAGTTTACATTTTTTACTACCAAAGGAGAAATATGTTATTTCATCATTAATCTGAAAAATCACTACTTTTCAACAAAGTCCGCTATTCTTTTTGGAACGATCAATTTAATAAAAAACATTAAAATTAAAGAAATACGAAAAAATCAAAATTCAACAAAAATGTAATAACAGAAATATCATGCATTCTGTTACACTGAGATAGAATCGTTATAATTCCTTCCAATCTAATGTGAGGACATTTATTTTCTAATCTAAGTAAAATCAAAAACTTAAAGTTTGTGTTTCCTAAAAATCTTTGAAATACTTACATTCTAAATGGGAATTTGTTTTAATAGAAAGAAGTCATGAGATTACGAAATACAATTTTGCGATTAGTCAAATACTTCTCTAAAGCTGGCCGAACACGTGTCAATTTTCTTCAGTATTGACGGTCGATATTGATTAAAATTGATATTGACGGTTGATATCAAGCGCGAACACACAGTTTTTTCTAATCGAGTATTGACCTGATTATTGATGCTTTACGGCGCTTCGCTAGAGAGAGAGCGTCTTTGCATACAGTTTATTTGCCTTATAAACACACCACACGAGCAGAGCATAGCTGCACTGGGGACAATATTCCCAGCGATTGTACGACATCGGTTTTATACAATTTATTTGCGAATAAAATGGGAGCTATCGAGTGTGCTTACTTGCGTTTAAGCCTAACTTGTTATAGGAACGTACAGAATCGCTCTAGTATTAAACGCCTTACCTCTGTAGAAATCAATGAGGAGTCTTTCATGATCAATGTTGTTGTTTGAATTATCTTTTTTTGGCCGACCCATTTTGATGATTTTACGCCTTCTATCTCAAAAAAAGTGCTCGATGTGCGTTTCCTATCTTCAAAGCGGCGCCTTGCACGTCACCATTGTCACGTGATTTCATCCGTTCATGTGATTCGCTCGCGCACCATCAATACTTCTCGTCAACTGAAGTTGATTCTTTTTTGTATCAATATCAATTTTCTTGAAATGAATATTGGTCAATATTGATCATTTTTATTGCTGGAAACGGTTGATATCATTAAAATTGACCATCAATACTGAAGAAAATTGACACGTGTTCGGCCAGCATAAGAAAAGAAAATTTAAAGAGTTAAAATTGTTTTACATTTTTATTCTCAAAGGACACTCGCCTTAACAACAGTAGTAATATATACACTTTAAAACTGAGTTAAATCATGGGTTTGGCCCACTTTTGTCCTTGAGAATTGAGTATGGTGAAGGAAACAGTTTTGTCCTTGAGAATCAAATTTTTGGTATACATTTATCTTTGAAAATCAATTTTTGTACTAAAAAACAAGGGTATACATTGTCTTTGAATTTTCGCACCAAATAGTAGTCGAGGAGAATGATTTTTACGCAACATCGAATGACAGGTTTCGTGAATTATATATTAAAATTTAGAGAAATAAAATATATGTAAGAAAATGAAAAAGCTTATTTTAATTTGTTCTTGAACTGACTGCTAAATTTTATCATCGTCTACTTTAAATTCATTTGCTAAATTGTTGCCTAGTTGTCCGTCAGTCGAAGAAATTGTATTCGATTGAATAGGATCCAAAATCATGTCAATTTCAGTATAATCCAGTTTAATTATATTTTCTTCTCTATAAATCTGAAAATTAATAATTTCGAAATCTGACAAATTGAATGTTCGTTTAGATTTATATAATATGTATTTATAAAGTCTTCATGAAAGGGCATATGAAAATTATTTTGAATTTCGATTGTTTCTAAGATTAACACTTTGTTATTTTAATCGGATATCTTATTTATTGAATGATTTATTTTATAGGATGATTGGAATCCTGTTAAAGTAAATATTTAACTTAGTTAGATATGACTTCCTATTTGGTTAAACAGATGATGCTCTATTTTTTTTTTTTTTTTTTTTTTGAAGAGCGAGAGATCTGGGTTGATTTCCTGGTTGGTTAAATGTATGAGAGAAAGGACTCTTTTTAATTCCCTTTTGTAGGTCGGGAAAGTAAGTGAAATGATTTCTTGTTTTTAATAGTAGGACTATTAGAAATTATTTCTTCTGTTTATTAAAAAAATGCAATTAAATACCAATCTCCCAGAAGATATTAGAACAAGAATGGTTCTTTTCTATTTTAAAAAAATGCATATTTCTTAGAGATGTCAGTAAGATATCATAATTTTTCCAGTTCTTTTAAGAATTCAAAAAAAAATTTTTTTTTCATATATTTTGTTTGCTTGTGAAGTTTTATTTAGCTTATTTTTCTCGAAAATAAAATAGATTCTACTCGATAAAAGATCTATGTATTATACTGTTGTTATTGCTAATTTAGAGAAATACTATATCTTCTTTTTATCCCACTATAATGACAATATTTTGATAATCATGAAGTAACGAATTTTTTTAATAATTAAAGGAAAGTTCATTTCAATGCAAAAATATCAATATCTAATAGAACATGGAGTGGAATGTTAATTTTCGTTTAGAATTTTTCTTAAATATCATTGATTAATGTATTTATTATTCTCAATAATGCTTTCTTTATCTTGAGATATTTGATTTAATACAGTCCATTCGTAAATAGATAAGTTTCACTTTGCTCTATTGATTCTCCCAAAATCTTCTGCAAGATAACATTTATCTTGAGATCAGCAGCTGCATAATATTTATTTTGTAAATATCTTCTGAGAAACTGGTGGGTGCAAGTTCCTCATAAGCAAGTCAAGAAAAAATGTAATTGGATAATAAAGTCCCAAAATTCCAGTTCAGTGATGCAATAATGCAACAAAAAAATACAACAGTTAATGAGACCATTTACTAAATGTTAAAGCAGCTGCATAACCTCTACTTTAAAAAAAATGTATTTAGAAAATTTATGGGTGCATAATTAGTTAACCAATCACAGAAAAGTTAGGATGGTCTTAAGGGACTGTCGTCCTACATCCAAACTATAACTATATAACTATATAAAGTCTCACTCGATCTGTAGAATTTATCCTGATCCTGTACTGCTGACCACTGTCATAATAGAAAGATGGCTGCCTCTTCTATGATCAAGATTGACTTGGCCGAGGAATTTTTTGATGTAAGTATAATTTTTGTTTTTTTCCCTTCTTGCTGTTTTGTTTGTTATTGAAGATTAACATGTAAAAGATTTTCGAGATTAATTGAAATGTTTAGGTTTGCTTTTTCTTTTTTTTTATATAATTCTAGTTTGCTCGAGGAACTCCAGGCTTCCAGAGCATATATGCCATTTGGGAAGAGGTGTCTTTGTCCAGACATGGATATTCAAGCGAGCTGTGCATATATTCGAAAATACATCGAAATTGGGTCTGGTTTGGTAGCAACGAAAGATGGCATCACCCTGAGCCCAAAAGAGGCGGCCTTTTAACATCAGAGAATAGGACGAATTGCTGACGTGTTGAAGCGAGTGGAGATTTCTAGCCAAAACAGCATAAAGAAGGAATCCAATAGAACTCCAGTAGGTGCCATAATTTCTTTTACTGAGGGGAGAAAACTCGAAATTAGATATTCTCATGAGTCGGAAATAAACTTTATCTTTACTTACTATGACGCGTCGATTTCCTTGACCAAGTCGATGTTAGAAACTCTGACAAGATACCTCTCCAAAGAAATTAAGAGCGGGATCGAAGCCCTCTTTACGTTTCAAAGAAAACATCTTGGAGGACAGAGATGATGTTCCACCTTCATCATTGAAACGCAGCAGCGCCGCGGCACAAGCCGACGAAGAAAGCGCAAGGAGTTCGACGTCCACACAAGATGGAGATTCTATAAGGAGCACTGCAGTCCGACGAAGAACTTAATGAAATCAAAGGGTCCGAGAGCATTTTCCAAGACGGACGAAGCAGCAGCAACTCATCGAAGAAAAAGGAGGTAGGAGGCCGACGCCCACGCAAAACAGAGACCCTATGAGCCTTGCTGTCCGATTTTTATTTGCCTTGCTTTTTTATTTGCAAATTTGCTTTTGTCTGACTTTGCTCGCTTCTCTTTTTTTATGTTGTATTTTTATAAATGCTTATGTACATAGTAGAATTATGAATTTGAATCAACCATCAACTTCAGGTGTAAATTTGAATTTGTTGGAAAGTGATGATATCACTGACAGCTCGGCATCGGACGTAATTTTAAGAGGCAGTTGGAAGTCGGATTCTAGTTCCGACTATGAAATAGTAAAACAAAATAAGGTCTCACTTTTTGAAAGCCTGATTCAGATAAAAAATGTAATACATAGTCCCGTACGACACTTTCATTCAGAAGCCAGTGAATTTCATGTATTGATGAGGATTTCTATATTTGATGAAATCCGATCGATGAATTTAGAAAAGATTCCAGTAATGAAATTGGTGGAAATGCTCTTTATATATCTCATGAATTGATTGATGGAAGGTTCGCGAGAAAGAAACATAATTGGAATTTCGATTGAGAGCAGTTCATGCGAATGTCGAGCATGGCTTGCTTTCAGAAGAATAGATGCATTTAACGTTGATCAAATCAACCAACCAATTCTTGTAGGTCCTGAGAATGAGCGTAAAATTTATCTGTATCTGTACGATTCTCATTTTGCCGTGATAACAAATTTAACTGGATTTTATGGCACACCATATTTCTGCATAAAGTGTTTCAAAAAATATTGGAGAAGAACAGTCATCATTGCACTTTTTCTGCTGGGCATGGAAACATACAGGCAATTATAATATTGAAAAATGGCATTAGTGCGAATTCGGTCGCCGTTGGCTTAAAAATCCTCGATGTTTTGATAATCATAAGACTCTTTCCTTTTCGAAGGGCGCTATGGAACTCGCTGTCGGTGAGCAATTTGTGAAATGCGAACGATTTAACAGAGAGAGAGATATGCTCTCTAGAAAAACCCATTTGTGCTTTTTCAACTATTGCAACAATTGCAAAATGTATGTGGAATCAAATCCTCACTGTTTCATGAAAGTAATCTAACTCCCTAAAATTGATGATGACGTTAAAAATATACAATTTATATTTTACGATTTTGAATGTCGGATGGAAGATGTGATTGATAAAGCCAACACGGTGATGAGATCGCGGAGCATTCTGTGAATCTTTGTGTACCGCAGATTTCTTGCGACTTATGTAGAACTACCACGACCGAATATTGTTTAAATTGTGCTCCCCAAACGGGGATGAAAGGGAGAACTTTCTTCGGGGATGAAGCTCGTGATGAATTTTATAACTGGTTCTTGAAAGAATACAGCGACGTAGAAGTTAACTTTATAGGACATAATTCCAAGGGCTATGACAACCATTTCATTTTGCAATATTTCATTGAAAACAACCTGAAACCATAGCTTATATTTGATGGTAACAAGATATTATACATGAAAATTGGAAAGATTCGCTTCATCGATTTCTTTGCTTATTTTTCAACTAGCTTACCTACACTTCCTAAAATGTGCGAGATCGAGGATCCATCTATCAAGAAAGGATATTTTCCGTATCTGTTCAACAAAAGAGAGCATTACAACTATGTAGGTCCAATACCAGCATCTCACTATTACAATCCCGAATCAATGAAGCCAGAGGATTTTCAAAAATTGAATAACTGATATAAAACTCAAGACAATGTAACCTTTGATTTTAGGAGAAAGATTATCCAATACTGTAACAGCGATGTGCAGATCTTGCAACGTAGTTGTTTGAAATTCAGCGATTTGTTATCAAAGTTACTGGCCACTGTCCCTTTTCGAAATAACTTTGTTTAGGTCTCTTTTTCTTACAGAAAACACCATTTTCCTGATTTCTGAAGTGGGATTTCGATCTCCCCGACAGTATTCGAAAATTGCTCTTCAATGGCTTTCAATAATTGAGTCTCAAAGAAACATTACCATCGAGCATGCAGGCAATTCGAAAAACGAAAATTTTTAGACTGTTGTTTTGTGGACGGTTATTATGCGCCGAACTAAAAGAGACTGTCAAGCAATTCGAGATTGTATCTCCAATTAATCCGAGAGATGCTTACTTCGGAGGAAGAGTGGAAGCCATACGGCTTTTATATAATGCTAACAGCGATGAAGTTATTAGCTACTTTGATATTTAGCTACGCTTTGAAATATAGAAAATATTGTGTAGGTATCCTTCAGATTTTGAACAAGTTTACGAGTACAAATATATCAAACTTTTGTGTTCTTATCAAATGCAAAAATGCACCGCCAAAAGAACTTTTTCATCCAGTTTTGCCATAACGATTTGAAACAAAATTGTTCTTCCCTCTTTGCCGAACATGTCCGGAGAAAAAAATCGAAAATTAGATGCGCTCACGACGATGACGCCAGAAGTCTTTTAGGAACAAGGGTTTCTTTCGAAGTACAGTATGCTCTGGAACGTGGCTGTAAAATTCTGGAACTATATCGTGTTTGGCACTTTCCGGTGACAGCACTTTCCGGATACAGTCGTCAAAAACGTTTTGAAGGATTGTTTACGGACAACGTAAACATGTTTCTGAAGATCAAACAGAGCAGTGAAGGATATCTTTCGAATTGTATCACAGATGAACAGAGGAAGGATTAAATTCAAGATTATGTTGAAAAAGAAGGGATTGAGTTAGATTATAGAGATATAAAAAAAAAAACCTGCCTCTCAGGAATTTGGCCAAGACATGCCTTAACAGTTTCTACGGGAAACTGGCTCAATCAGTTCAGAGAATGCAGACCAAATTTGTAAATGATCCGAAAGAGTTCATTAAATTGTTAAATGATGATACCAAAACAGTCAGTAGCATTAATTTCTTCAATAATGATAAGATCGCCCAGATACAGTGGAAAAGTGATACTGAAGTTCTTCCAACTGGTGGTTATATAAATCTCATAAATAGATGCTTCATTTGTTACACGCCACGCCCGTTTACAAATTCTCAGTTACATGGAATTACTTAGACATTCCAATATATTATCAACTAATAGATTCGGATTGTAGCTTTGTTGAAGCCTAATCATTCCACATTCATAACACTTGCGTAAATATGTATTCTAATGCCATAAATGTTTAACACATGTCCATTGTTTAGAATAATATTATTCGATAACATAATCTGAATAATCAAAGTGCGACACATTTTTTACGTTTGACACGCAAATGTTAACCCCTCCCCCCTTCCATGTGTAGCATTCTCTTTTAATCCCGATAAATGATTATGCACCTCATTTGCAGACAACTTCCATTTTCATGTCATTTGCTTTTCTGATGATGTTATTTGATAAATATACTCAAATGCCTTTGTTTTTAGGGAGTATTATATTCAATTCAGAATATCCCCGAAATTTTGTGAGCAGTGTACTTGGGAATTTGTTTAATATGATAGAAAAAAACACATCAGCTTAGGCAATATAATATTCATCACGCATCACAGTATTTTCCTTAACGTTTAATAAGTTTAGAATACAAATTACAATACAAAAAGAAATCGTTGAAAACTGTTAATTTATTCTTATCTCCTTATTATTCTGATATTCACTGTAGAACAGTTTTGTATGCGAATGAATCTCGTGATTGGTGATGTCTCATAAAAAGGTCAAAGACGATTCCTTAGCATTGATATTATAAAGTATATTCAGTGTAAATACATCGAAGTCTTCACTTACAATTTAAGTAGTAGGTATGAATTGTTTCCCATGATTCTATGACTTTATTCTTACAGATAAATACTTCCTGGGCTTATCTGCCAGTGAATTTTGATACCCACAACGTAAAATCACTAAACTCTTTCAATTGTAAATAAAAGCATAAATTTCTGCTCTTTTCTTTTTTTTTGAATTTTTGTTCAGAAATCGTTTTTGAAATCGAAAGAAATGAGCCTTGGCTCTTGAACAAAATTATAGAATTCTGTCGAAGCTGTGAAGTGATGAAAGTTACTTTTTATGTTAGAAGCGAATAATGACGTCATTAACACTCCGACAAGCAGTTCTTTACAGGAAGGTTCACTATTGGTTTTAAATTTTAGAAAAGATCAATTTAATCAAAGAAAAAGTAACTATAATAAATATAAAAGATAAAATTAAAAAAAAAAAAAAAAAAAAACCTACAAAAATTTTCTATATTTTAAAGAAAAATGCAGCTAGAATTCTAAAAATTCCTTTTTTCAATCCATATTTGAATTTGTTTAACAGAAAGAAAACAGCAAACTATGAAATATCATTTTCATATCTAATCTAAATATTTGCTTTAAGAAGTTAATAGCTTTAGTAGTAAAATTAGAACATATAAAAAACAAATACTGGCAGAATCTAATTTCAAGCATCATATAAAGTTCAGAATTCTATATTAAAAAATTCAGAATTTTACCTTTAATTGAATTTCTGAAAACATTTACTTCAAAATGATAAAATAATTAACTCACAGGCTGATAGGTAAAATAAAACAAATATTAGACATTTAGTATTTATTTGATATATTTTGAAATAGATTCCTCAGAAAATAAAATATCTTACTACAATAAAGTATTACCATAATTATTATTTTATTTAATAAAAATAGCAATATGACTACTTACTAATTATTATAACTATATCTTTTTCTTTGGTGTTTTAGAAACTCTAATAATTTTTATAACTCTCATAACTTTAAGATGATTGGGAATTCATAATTTTAGAGAGTAAAATTTAAAAATTTGAAATAAATTTCCGACGAAAACCCGCTTCTGTGTGCAGAATGAAAAAACGATGTCTCGAGTCACCGAAGCGAAAGACTGAGTGACTTCTGCATTATGGATCGCCATACAGGTCCGGCGTTACGGTATGGATTGCCATTGGTTTCTAGTGCCACTCTCGTCTAATATGCATTCACGGTACATTGAATAGCCACCATTACATCTCTGAGGTGTTGCAGTCTATTGTTGGCCCTTCTCTTCAAGGCTGCCTGAAACCACTTGGCAAACACAATCGCATGTCTCAGACAACGTCCAAGAATTCCAGGATGGCACCCCAATTGACATTCGTCGTGATTTGCGCGTTCACTGGCTTCGTCATCTACTCAACACATCCGGTCCATGATTGGACAACTACTTTCACACCATCGACTATCAGCAGCTACATCAGATGAGCTTTGGCACCGTATGGAAACCGATGGGACCCCAAACGCCGATCCATCATCTCTTCCTCTCAATGACGGACCGTGTAGCAGACATTATTGCGGCCCATGGTGGCTACACGAGATACTGATTACTTTTAGTTCTATAAGTCTCATCGAGCAAGCTTTAATTTTTTTTAATCTCGTCAACAACAAGCTGCAGGAGGCTCGAATCAAGCGCAGGGACTGGCCTTCACGTTCTCCAGACCTGAATCTCATTGAACATTCTTGGGATGTTCTAGGGAGACGTCTTAATAGTCACCAATCACTTCGTCTGCTGGAAATTGCCTAAAAATACCACAGGAACTACTAGAAAATTGCGATATCCATTCCTCATCTCTGCCAGTCAGGTGCACATACACCCTACTGAATAATGAATGTGCGAAACATTTTTCACGTAGGACATGCGAGTGTTATCCCCTGTCCATGTTTAACATCCTTCTCAATCCCAATAAATGGATTCTCATTTGCATATTGAGACACCTTCCATTTTCATGTCATTTCCTTCCCTGATGATGTTCTTTTACAAATAAACTCAAATGCCTATGTTTTTCGGTGTATTCTTTTCATTTCGCAATATCCCCGAAATTTTGTGAGCAGTGTACATGGGAACTGGGCTTATAGAAAAAAAAAACGCATCAGATTAGGAAATATAATATTCATCACTCATCACAGTATTTTTTAAAAGCAAAGAAAACAAGAGCAGCACTTGAATAAACAAAAGTAAATCGCCTTTCTGATTCATTTATGGGGAGGGAATTGGGAACGGCCGTTTCGTGCTTCTGCGCACTCATCAGCCCAAACCTCGCCCTCCCCGATAAAGGAATCAGAAAGGTGAGATCCCTTTGGTGAAGGCCACTGCCAATCGGGCAGTGATCCCAAACAAGAAAAGGCAAGACAGGTTTTGGGTTAGCGTCTAGCGACGCACCCTTTAATTTTCTTGTTATTTCTTTCTTATTCCTTTATCGGGGAGGGGAAGGTTTGGGCTGATGAGTGTGCAGAAGCACGAAACGGCCGTTTCCAATTCCCTCCCCATAAACGAATCAGAAAGACGATTTACTTTTGTTTATTCAAGTGCTGCTCTTGTTTTCTTTGCTTTTAAAAATTTTCCACAGCACGGTAATTGTTTTGTTTCTCACAGTATTTTCCTCAATGTTTAATAAATTTAGAATAAAAATTGCAATTTAAAAAACAATCGTTGAAAACTGTTAATTTATTCTTATATCTCTATTATTCTGACATTCGGCTCCATATATTCACTGTAGAACAGTTTTGTATGCGAATGAATCTCGTGATTGGAGATGTCTCATAAAAAGGTCAAAGACGATTCCTGAGCTTTGATCTTAAAAAGTATATTCAGTGTAAATACATCGAAGTCTTCTTATTTAAGTAGTAGGTATGAATTGTTTCCCACGAATTCTGTGTGTTTCGTCTTACAGATAAATACTTCCTGATCTTTTCTCCTGACCTTATCTGACCTAATCATCTCCCATAACACTATCTCAGCTGGAAGTTGACCTGTTGCGTGAGTGGCCACCAATACCACAGGAACCGCTGGACAACTGTGCATTGTTACGTGTTGTCTTTCGGCTCACGCCGTCTGATGAATTCCCAGAAGAAGACACGATCACGGAATAAAAGGGGATAGGAATGTAAGGGGGGAAGCGGGGAGTTTGGACGGGAAAAAGGGAAGGTGCCGTGGAAAGCTAACCAACCGACCGAGAATTCACCAGTGGCCCGCGCCTTTCAGTTAAAGAATAGTGAGACTAAAACAGAAGGAAGATTTACAAGAAAAGATTTTATTAATTGATAAGAATAGATAAATGGTTACAAGTGCTGTACACAACCGGTCATAGGATCCGTTCAAACTGTCAGGACTCGGGAGCTCGGAGAATGCCGTGCATCCGAATGGGGACCGCCAGTAGGTCCGCTGAACTTTCGTGGTCGGACCGTCCATGAGAGATCCGGTAGCCCCTATGATTCATCCGGACGGGATGATTCAGGATCCGGGCGCTATGGGGATCGCTGGGAGCCATTGCTTTCCAGTGGTCGGCGGTCGAAGGTCAGGCGGCGAGAGGTCAATGACGGTAGGGTACTTGCAAAGGTGTTTCGTGGACTCTCTTCCGTAATGGCGCAGACTGCATATCTCTGCATAGGGTCGAGGGATTCGCCGACTTCAATCGGACGAAGCGGACAAAATGAAGACTCTGAGGGCGAGCTGGGTTGCTACTATCGGTTACGCATTCCGCAGAACCTGGGCCGTTCTTTACAGCCTTTGTCTGCGTGCTGTCGTCTGCATCCGTTCGAGGACTAATCGTCGGCAAGGTGGAGGCGGGCAGGGCTTTTCGGCGATCGGCCTGCAAGAGTCTGGTCGCCTGCTCTGCACCCCGCCTAATCAGGAAGACCTTCTCTTTCTCTCGGGGACTGTCGTATATATTCGTGGGGAGGGGTGGCAAAGCATTTCCTTCCCTCTGTTGCTTCTGGCACACCTCTGTTTGTTTGGCGACAGTTCCTTTGTTTTCCCCCGTTGATAGAATATTCTGGATGCACTTAACAAAGGGGAAAAGTTGGAAGATGCCTTTAAACAGATAGACAATAGGCTTCATGACCTCATTGCCTTTGTGGACTGTTTTTGAGAAGCTTTCTCGAGCCATTCCAGAAGTCGTTAAAACGGGCACAAAAGTTTCTTAGGTGCCAATTTGTCGGGAGTCAAGGCAGGGAACTCTATAAATACCAAATATTTTTCATATTTGACATGCGAATGTTAACACCTACGTCACAAACTGCTCAAACCCGATAAATAGATTCTGCATCTCATTTGCATATTGAGACAACTTCTATTTTTATGTCATTTGCTTCTCTGATGATGTTCTTTAATAAATATGTTGGGATGTATTATATTAATTTCACAATATCCACAAATTTTGTGAGCAGTGTACATGGAAATTTGTTTAATAGAAAAAAGACATCAGTTTAGGAACATCAGCTTAGGAACAGCTTAGGAAAAAACACATCATACAATATTCATCACTCATCACTGTATTTTCCTTATCGTTTAATAAGTTTTGAATACAAATTACAATATAAATAGAAATTGTTGAAAACTGTTTAATTTATTCTGATCTCATTATTCCGACCTTCGTATCCATACAGTCACTGTAAAACAGTTCTGTTCTGTTCCTTTCTTGTATGCGAATGAATCTTGTGATAGGTGATGTTTCGTAAAAAGGTCAAAGATGACTCTTTACCTTTGATCTTTAAAAGTATATTCACAACAAATACATCGAAGTCACCACCTACAAGTTCAGTAAGTTATTTTTCCCGTGATTCTATGAGTTTAGTCTTACAGATAAATAGTTCTTTTGTCTTATCTGCCAGAGAAATTGTAATGGTGGAATCTAATTTCTAGCAGCATATAATGTTAAAACTTCTAAAATGTTTAAAAACTACAGAATTTCAGCTTGAATAGAATTTCTAAAAACATTTAGCCTACTTCAAGATGATAAAATGACTGACTTATTTGCTGGTTAGGTAAATGTAATCAGAAAAAGATAAAACAATTATTAAACATTTAGTATTTATTTGGTTTGTTTTGAAAGAGATTCCTCTGAAGATAAAGTATCTTACCACAATACCCATATCAATAATATTTTATTTAAAAAAATAGCTATGTGACTAATTAGTAATCATTATAACTATATCTTTTTCTTTGGTATTTTAGAAACTCTAATAATTTTAATAACTTTCATAACTTAAAGATGATTGGAATTCATAATTTTGGAGAGTAAAAATTAAAAATTTGAAATAAATTTCCGACGAAAACCCGCTTCTGTTTGCAGAACGAAAAAACGGTGTCTGTTGTCACCGAAGCAAAAGACTGAGTGAGTCCTGCATTAAGGATTACGATATTGGTCTGGCGTTACGGTATGGGTTGCCATTGGTATCTAGTCCCGCTCTCGTCTAATGTTCATTCCTGATACATTGAATAACCACCATTCCATCTCTGAGGTGTTGGAGCCTGTTGTTGGCACAGATTTTAAGTTTTAGTTTTTGTTTTATAGATTATTAACGGTTTTTGTTGAAAGGGTGATTCTGTAAAAGTAATGACTAAGTATATTAAATAGTACTATTAAAACATTTCTATTTAACTAGCCGGGTACCGTCGCTTCGCTCCGGAACCCTTGCGTATATAGCATTAAAAAAAAAAAACTATTTATTTACCAAATTAATATTGAGATCGGAGAATATACGACTTTCCAGTCCGTTGTGCCCTTCTCCACTTAACTAAGGTATATTGCGGGTTGGCGCAACACACCTGGGGTTGCCGCCATACACTTCATCGTCAGTTTGCCAGATTATTCCCTATCCCGAATTTCGAAAAATCCGGCCTTATTCCTTGTCTACATCATAAAGGAAACCTCTGGGCAAAATGTCAGCTTTCTAGATCCAAGGGTTTGGGGTGAGCGTTGATGAGTCAGTGAGTTTTCTTTTTATATATGTAAATTTTTATGAATTTTGTTTTCTTAACATCATTGATTAGTTCTTTATAGATTATATTTGAATGTGTTATTTTCTCATTTTCAACTGTTATCCGATTCGTTCTTTACATATTATTCCTGGTGTTTTGATATCATGTTTATTTATGAAAATATGATCCATATTTGTTTTCGTATTTCCATGAATTGTACAGTTTCTTGTTGTTCCGTAAAGACGATTTTTGAAGCCATTATTGCACATAAGTTTTACGTATTTCTGTCCTACATTGTTTTTATTCATTTTGAAAATATGTATATTTACGTCGCCAATCAGTATAGTTGGACAGTTGTTTAATATATTTTCATTTTTTATGAATAGATTCTCTATTTCAGTAACATTTTAGTAATTTGTAATTTAGCATTTTGCTTACAGAATGACAGACAGAATAACGTTTTATAATATACGTTTTTATAATATATAATAATAATAGCAGGGTATCGTCGCTTCGCTCCGGAACCCTTGCATATATAGCATTCAAAAAAAAAAAAAAAAAAAAAAAAAAACAAACTTTATTTATTTAGCAAATTAATGTTGCGATCGTCGGAGAATATATAACTTCCCAGCCCGTTGTGCCTTTTCCGAATAACTCGAATGTATTGCGGGTCGGCGTCACACACCGAAAATTCACATTTTTGCATGTATCTTGCAAGCGCTGAAGCGTTTGTGAATAAGTGATATATCGTTCGATAGAACTTTCAAATACCAACAGTTTCTCAATATAATGTTCTCTTCCATCTTTTATTCTTTTCATTTAAATTGAGAAAAAGTCAAAATTTGAACCTTTAAAAAGGCACCATCTTGGAAACCAAAAACTTTTTTCGAAAGATTTTTGTAGCATTTTATTTGTCTTAAAAAGATCTACATTTTATCCATTTACATGACCACTCTATCTCTTATAGTTTGGTCACAAAATTGGAAAAACGTAAAGTCTTATGACAGACAAAATAACGCTTTTATAATATATAATGATTGAGAACGAGCAGGGTGAAAAAAAAATGAAAAATGTTACAACTATCTCCACCCTCCCCAATTAAAAAAATTATATACTTTCAAAGATATCCCTTTTCACCTACGACTATTTAAATTCCTACAACCTGACAACATCAAACAGTACGAGATTCCTTTATCCTTAATCCTTCCAAAAAATAACTTCAACGAAAATGTATTAATCTTACCAAATATGACACCATCTAAGACATTTGTTCATTACTACAGATATTTCATTATTAACTTTGTTACACCCAAATCCAAGTTTTTATAGTCAGTCAATCTATAATTAATTATTAATATTGCTACCGAACTTTGGGTCTAGTTTGGAGACGCTGGGGAACAGATTACGACAAGAGTGATTATAAAACAAGTCAGAGAATTTATTCAAATAAAGAAAATATACTACAACTCAGAAATTTCGAACTGAAAGGTCCCTCGGTCCTGGTGGCTTCTATGTTCGGGCCGGTCCTGGTGGCTTCTATGT
>JAFIDM010114369.1:26671-49329 GCA_023159025.1 Thereuonema tuberculata
GGTCCTGGTGGCTTCTATGTTCGGGCCGGTCCTGGTGGCTTCTATGTTCGGGCCGGTCCTGGTGGCTTCTATGTTCGGGCCGGTCCTGGTGGCTTCTACGGCTTTGATTATCTTCTTCGAAGCCTTCTCGTCTGCGTACGGTGTTTCACAGTCTTCCCCGCAATTGGCTCGACTTCTACGGCTTTGATTGTCTTCTTCGAAGCCTTCTCGTCTGCGTACGGTGTTTCACAGTCTTCCCCGCAATTGGCTCGACTTCTACGGCTTTGATTATCTTCTTCTTCGGGGTGAACGCTCGCCAAACTTCTCTGCCTGGTTGGAGAACCTCTCGTGGCCGTTCGCCACTCGCTAACTCTCTCTGGGCGGTTTGCCCAACAAATCCTTCTGCTTCTCTCAGTCTCCGGTCTGGAGAACTCTTCGTGGCTATTCGCCAATCCCCAACTGCCTCTTCCAGCCTTTGCACCGCATTATATGCCTGTCTCTGACTCCGATAGAGTCCACTGCAGAGAGGGAGACAAGGTCGGACTGCACTATTCTCACTGAGGTAGATTAGAGTAAGGGGAATCCAATTTTTTAGGGGGATGGACAATTCCACAGGTAACAATATTTCCTTGACAATAATTTCTGATTTCAATGTAATTAATAATATTTGTTTAAAATTTCTTATAAATAAGGAATACAGGAATCCTATCTCTGTGCACATGATTAGAATTATTATAGAATTTTAAAGTCTTTAAGCTTTGTAATAAAATATATTAATTATACTCCATTCTTTCTTCATTTTAATATACAAAAGTTGCAAAAATAAAGTATAGATTATGAAGATGAACTAATTTAAAAACTAATTTATTTTTTAAAAGTATTTTATTCAAGGGACCAAACCATAATGCCAAAGGTATGTAAAGAATCTTTTTGAGAAAATAGAATAGAAGATAAGAAAATATATGATTCCTAAATATCTATTTACTTACAAAATTGTATTATATTTACACTACTGCTCATAAAAAACAGAATACCTGAAAGAAGTTAAGCTACAGCTATGATTTTTGAATGGTATCTTGTGGAACAGTCATCCAGAAATATTTGACAAATGTCCAAAATTAATCAAGAGTTTTAGGCGAACAGTTGAATCACTATGTATGTTCTTAGAGCATATCCCAGAGATTTTCATAGGTGCCAAATTTGGCGATATAGCCGGCCGTGGCAGAAGTGGAAGGTTGTTTTTTCCTATATGCGATGTGTTATTGTCCTGCTGAAGTAAGGCCCATGAAAGTGCTAGAAGTACGGAAGGATGCAATGCCATAGAGTATCGTTGACACAATGGACACTCCTTATTGTTGTATGGACTCTCGGGAGGTGATTTTCGTTTGCACCAGTAGCATCAGATTGGGTCGGTGCTAAGTATCTGGTGCAAATATATTCTCCGACACCTCTCTCTCTGTCGTCTGCGGACTCAGATTTTTCGGCCAAAATTTTGACCTAAACAGACAAGAGAGTTTTCCAAAAACATGATATTGTGCCATTTGTCACGCCATTACATTCGTTCAATGCACCATTGCAGCCTGGCAGTCCATTGCTGAGGTTTCAAAGATGGTCTGAGTTGTGCTGTTTACTGTACAGTCCTTTCCTGAACTGTAATAACCACTGTTACTGCTGACATGAGAGAATGTGTCGGAGTTCGCCAATGCTGTTCCAACGACTTGATGATGCAGACCGGTTATGCAAATAAATCCGTATGAGACGACCGTTGTCGCAAGGCTGTGTGCGACATCTAGAATCTTCTCTTCTTATCCGTTTAACCTTTCCCTGAGAACTCCACGACGGATACACTGAGCCCCACAAGAACGGAACACGAATCTACAGGAGGAAAACAATCTCAAGTCAATCATGGGACCGATCTCGCTTATGTCTCAGACGACGACGTGGCATCTTACCCCTGCTGACCAGTCATGCGGAGTTTATAACAGAATGAGGGCGTTTAGGGTCTGAGACATTGCGTGATCTTGAAGTGGTAATGATTCGAAGGCTAATCATTTGTTCTGCTTTGTCTAATGGCCGTATCGTGTAAAAATGAAAGTCGTAGCTCGACTCAGTTCAAGTGTTCTATTTTTTTATGAACAGTAGCCGACATAATAGTCATAATAATCTATGTAATTAAACATAAAATGTCTGCAGACATAATATTGAACGAATTCATTATGTCTATTATTCAATTAGCAGGTAACAGAATTCAATTTTATTTTAATTTATTCATTTGAAGTAATCTGGATTTCTAAAATATTTTATAAATTTCTTTTGGTAATTATTGTTTATAATTTTCATTCTGCCACTTAAAAATAATTATCTAGGTCTATAATTTCTTTAATGGAAATTCAATGAAAATTATATTTATGCATTGCTTACCTCAGTTTAGTCTCCTGCAAATGAATTATAAAATTTAAGATCATTCATTAAAAAAATAACTATTTTGGATTTATCTTATCTTCACACAAGTTTTTCTTAATTTCCAAATCACAATTATACAAACTACACAATTAAAAGATACATAACATTATGTTTCCTCCTTCTATAGGATTTCTTCGGATGCTAAATTTCGATTGTATATGTTTCAACCATTGGATTGGATATATTATTGTTTAAGGATTCTTATTTGGGTCATTCCATCATTAGAGTAGCATTTGATGTCCCAGTTCTTTAAAAAAATACAAAATTGACATAATATTGACTACTGGTGTAAAACCTGTAATAGACACTTTATAGCTCTGTAGGCGGAAAAATCTCTGAGAATAGAATAGTAAACATGAAACGACCATTTGCACAAAACATTATAAAAGATTGCAGAGATAATGAAACAACCTGTAGAGGATTTCATCAACAGACTACAAAAATATGAAAAATATAAATTTAAAAAGACCGTTGTTGGTAAGGACACGCCCTTGGCCGGGCTCAACCAATCAACGTCCGGGATCGTCCATCCTTCAGAGCACGATTTATATTTTTAATTTATAGTTCTGTAATCTGATGATGAAAATCGCATTTGATTGGATATACCACTGTTAACATGTTTTATTTTTTATTTTCTCTATAGGCCTAGTCTGTTTATAATGTTTTGTGAAAATAGTCATTTCATATTTACTACAGTTGCACATCATTACATTCAGTAATAATTAGAATAGTAACTTCTATCTTTTAAAAATTAATTTATCTACAAAACAATAAGAAAAACGTCGAAACAGATGTCCCAGTAGAACACATGGCTACTATTATTCATCAAGTTACTACATAAAAAGGCGAAAAAAATTTGAAAAAAATGATTTTTTTTTGTTCATAACATAACTATGAGTACAAAAAGACCGAGTTGAGTTAAAATTAAGTTTTGGTTTAGATCTAAATAACTTTTGTCGTATGTTCCAGAGTCAATTTCATTGCTGTTACTGGAGTTATTTTGGTATGCATTGTTAAAATAAGAATAATTTTGTTTAAAGATTTTGCCACTAGGGTTCGCTCCATAACCATCTATCATTAGAGAGACTTCATGAAACTGAATTGAGAACATTTGGTGAGTAATAAAATTCAAATACAATTCGTACACTTTCTATCCGTCATCTACTGTTACCTCTTTTATTTTTACTGTAGTACAGCAGGGGAAATTTTTGGCTCATTAACACAGTTTCGATATTGCTGCTGTCTGAATCCTTTGTTTGTTAACTGGAACTAATAGGCCTAATTGGTGAATTTGTTCAAATAACGTTGTTTTGTCATTGCTGTTACGTCTCAAACAGTAACAGGAATGACAGTTTTGTAACATCGGTGACGTTAGAACAGAATAAATGATAAATAAAATTTAAGCAATTGCAATAATTATCTAGTAATTAGAAGTTTACAATTTTTCATAATAAGGTAATTATTTTATTATTTTAGAACAGCTGTAGTGTTAACTGCGCTGAGAAGCAGAGATTATATCGGCATCGACGTGAACCTGATGCCTTTAGAAAGTATTAATACCTATTAAAAGAGCGGAACAGATATAAAAGGAGGAAAGTCATAAAACAAGCCTATCTCTCAGCGAGCTCAGTGTAAAATATGAAAAATGATTCAGTAGAGATGAAGCAAAAACAAAGGGTAAATCAATGACAGATCCATCTTTAATGTAAATTATTATATATGTAGATAATTACTTTTGCAATTGGATAGTTAACCTTAAAAATATTAAAAATAATTAATGTTGAAGTTTGTTTGTTTAATTACAGAGAAAAATAATTTGATAAAATTTTAAGAAATTTGTAAGAAATTTGATAAAACTGATATGGAAATTAAAGTAATGGTTAGAATGTGCAATAACAGATTCTTTTGACCTGCAAGAAACATCTTATGGTAAAATCAGAGTATCACTTTGATCCCTGAGCCAAAGAAAGTTACTAGTAGGAATGCGAAGACTTATTTGTTTTGTTTTGTTTAGGTTTTTTTTCTTGGTTTCTTTGCTTTCTGTCCTTTTCATTTCTGTCCAAACAATTGCTTTGAAAAATATGTAAAAATAATAATACAGAATTCAATAAATAAATATTATCTATATGTTTTTCCACTTTAAAAAGATCACTGTTAATTCATTTCTACAAAGCAGATAATTTATTAATTATTTTTGTGCTTTCCAAGGCTACTTTAGAAACAAACAAAGTAATGAAGAAACAACAGCTGCTACTACAGTTCTTTCCCTGTAATTTAGGTTAAGAGTTTTTAAAATGGAAACAGTGGAAGACTAACAAAAATTGAAATTTTATACACAGATATATATAAAAATTAAATTTTCTTTGTTTGTTTGTCCCGAATACACTCCTAGGCCCTTTGATCTATCTGGACCAAACTTTGTAGAGTTACTCTTCAGGATCTTGGGCAAAAGATAGGCTACCTTAGAACCGGACCGGGCCTTTATATTTAAGGCACCTCTCGTCCCCCCCCCCTCCCAAGTCTATTGAAAAAAGTGAAAAATTCGCTCCCCTTTGGGGGCAGGGACACCACACTTGGATGGGGGAAAGGCGACACAAGAGCATAAGTGTCCCACCCCCGATCGACACCGGGCCCTTATATTTAAGACACCCTCTCAGGCCCCCTAAATCTATTGCAAAAAGTGAAAAATTCGCTCTCCTATTGGGGTAGGGACACCACATTTGCGTGGGTGGAAGGCAAAACGGCTATCTGAGTGTCCCATCCCCGAATGACACACGACCCTTTCTCGGATACTGGTAATCAAACTTAACATCTTTGCAAGATAATGCAAAAATTGGAAAATCCGCTCCCCTGTGAGGGGCACCACACTTGGGTCGGTGGAAGGCGATACAAGAACCTAACACCCCCGACCGACACCCAGCCCTTTCTTTCTTTGAGTGGCATTGCAACGCATGCAGGTGCAGCTAGTTAGATATCTATCTTATGTACTAACACCACTTCATTCACTCTTCTACTTCGCTTTATTTTATGCACATACGCAATAATTCGACAGTTTTTCCTTATAATACAGATAAGTAGACTATACAATGTGTCTATATTTAACGTAATAGAGTGATCAACCTCCTTCCATCCCACATTTCGGAGCCGATAACGATGAAAGTTTATGGTCAGTTTGGATGAAACATAGATATACCTTCGTCACACAAACAAACTCCTGGCAATGTACAATGAAAAAAAAAGGTGTAAGGGCGTACTCAGAATAGGTACGTGAATACAAGAAAGATTTATGGATAAGTGGATTTATGGTTGTGGCAGGTTATTACTGTAATGGCAAGTTAAAGCTGAGAAAACTTGCACTGAACGCAAACATTAATGCAGCTTTTTATCAGACAATCATTCTTGACCCTATTTACTGCTAAGAAATTTCATCCTTATTTGCTGAGGCTTCAAATGTATGGATCCACCAAGATAAAACTTCCAGTGGCATTCATGCAAACGATGGAATCTGTGACACGAATTCACGCTATACCATTTCCCTTAATTTCTGTAAAATCCGTAGCTGACTCTGCCATGGATTTCTTTGGCTTCTGATGACTTTAAAAGAGCCTTCTCAAAAAGACGATCCAAAAGAATTGATGGCCTATGGAAAATGTGCAAAGAGGACAGGGATAATATTGATCTTAATTGTCTTCAAAGGAGTCTGCTACAGTGGAAGTTATGCTGCAGAAGGATAGTACAGGAACACGGGTAACACATAGAATAAACAGAATTTGGCACCATAGTATTTTATAACTGTTTGAACTAGCAAAGGTTCCCTCTGTAAACATGAATCAACCTCTGTATATCATCTGAAATGGCCCATCGTCTTTGTTAATGATGCCAAAATTTTAAAAATATGTCTTAATGAACTTAAAAAGAAATGCATTGAAAGCTCCTGCATATATTTGTTTTTTAAATTGTGCAGGGAGAGTGTCAGTTCCCGATCTCAGCGGATGTCAGGATTTTTCCAAGCTAAATTCTCTGGTCCTCCCACATCTAAGGGCAGTCCTAAGGTCCACCCACCTCTTTGTTGAATTGATAGCCGGGTTTCTATCCCGGAGGTATAAGTGGGCGAGCGTTGGGTCGTATCTCAAGAGTATCAATGGGCCATTTTGGGACTCAGTGAGATACGCCTATTTATCTACCCTATCATACAATCGCAAAACAATGCAATCATCTTTCAAAACATTCTCAGACTATTGGTTAATATTTAATCAAAATATCTTGGTCCCCCATTATTTTTTGTTTGAAATACTCCTTGATTTTGAAAAAAATGAGTATGACTTTTGTAGTTTGGCAGGTCGAAACTGTTCTTTGTAACCATCTTTTTAATGCTTTCTTTATTCTTTAATACTGAAATTTATTATCTCTTTATTCTTTTCATTCTTAAAATAATTATTTTAAATGTTTGAAAAATCGCACACATTTAGTGTACTTGTAAAATACAACAAAATTAAAAATCTTACATTAAAGCCAACATAGCATGAAAAAGGGAAAAATTATTTGTATGAAAAAAGAAAAAAGAATGTTATAAAGTGGGAATATAAATAAGAGTAGATATAGCTCAGCAAATAGAGACCAAAAAGCAGGGGGTTACTTTACCGGACCTCAGAACGGTTACCTTACCTTTTAAATTTTTTGATATGTTGTCTAGAATGGTTAGTAAGTATTTAAAATTCAAAATGCACAATTCTCCCCCCTCCGCGCCCTCCGCCATCTTAAAAAAGATTTTCGCTTATATCTTCTTTTTGGTGAATTTTAGCTACATAAGAGTTCTATGCAATGTTGTAGAGAATAAAATTTCCTACAATTTAGTTTTTAAATTTTGTTTCTAGGACTGATGGTTACGGAAATATGCACTTTTTGAAAAAATAAAAAAAACCGCACTTTCCGGAAATTTGAAACTTTCTGGAACGCACTTTCCGGCACTTCTAACTTTAGGACGCTGTAATTCAGTTATGGCCTATTTTGGGGAAACAAGTATCAGAATAAAATTTGTAGGGAATTTAATTGCCTACAAAACGCATGTAAAGTCAGGTGTGGTAAGTGAAACGTCGGGTAACTGAAATACCCAACTATAACAAAGAGACTATAGTTTTATCATCATTATACGTAACTTTCTCTCCATTTCCACAAGACTTTCAACTCCCTCAACGTTCCATTGTCGTTATTCATGGTGGGCACCTTCTCAATAAGGTTATATGGAACAGAAGCTCGACTTTTGGAGGGATTTGCCAGGATTATGTCAAGTACGTTCAGCGTCATTATGGCACCGATTTGATGGTGATTTTTGATGGCTACACTATCGATCCTTCTCAGCAAGGGACCAAGACTGCTGAAACAGCAAGAAGGTACAAGGAAAACTCATCATCAGACGTGGTATTTGACAAAACAACTGGCAACACCACACCTCAGGAACCTATGTTCCTGGCCAATGAGGGGAACAAGGACTCCACTGAAATGCAAGCGTCAAACATCACCACAGACCAAGCTTCCGAAGACGCTGACAGGTTGATAGTTGCCACAGCTAAATGCCTCTCCCCCACGTACGACATTGTCGGGGAAGACATTGACCTACTCGTCCTGCTGACTGGCACAACACCTGCGGTCAGCAATGTCTACCTCAAAAAACCAGCAAGAGTGTGGCTGTAGAATGGCGGGCCTCAATTGTTCCGCCCTTTGCAAATTCTGTGCTGGCCAAGAATGTGACAACAGGAATGAGGTCCTCGTCGACGACGAAGACGCCGCCGATCTCGTTACTTCGCTATTTGACGAAAATGCAACTCAATGTTAACTTCATTAACTCACCCCGAGTTAAGCGAAATGAGCGAAGCGCAAGTAAATTTCTTTTCAGTTTTTAGTTCAATTAATATCGATTTTTGTATGATTCTTACTTAGTTTAAATAAATGCATCTTTAAAAAATGTATCTGCTGATGGGTTATTTGAAATTGAACATCCCTGTCACCAGTAGATATTCAAGTAAAGTAGTACCTGCCTCATGAGCATTGCGCTGTAATATGTAAGAAACTCAAGTAGGGTTGATATACACATCAAATTCAAGCCAAAACTGAAAGGTAATTAGTGGAGATTTTTAGATACAATATGGCGTCACAATAGCAAAAAACGCAATATTCCATTGGTTGTGATTTTTTTTTACCCCACAGATAGGTAGGTAAAAAAAAATATACATGCGCTTTGTAGGTAATTAGATTCCCTACAAATTTTATTCTGATACTTGTTTCCCCACAATAGACCATAACTGAATTACACCGTCCTAAAGTTAGAAGTCCTAGATACAAAATTTAAAAACGAAATTGTAGGAAATTGTATTCTCTACAACATTGCGTAGGAATCTTTTGTAGTTAAATTGCACCAAATAGAAGATATAAGCAAAAATCTAAAAGTGCCGATTTTTTTCGATTTTTTTAAGATGGCGGCGGGCGCGGCGGGGTAGGAATAGTGCATTTTGCATTTTAAACACTTACTAACCATCCTAGACAACATATCAAAATTTAGAGCTACCGGACCTTTTGTAAGGTAAACCCTCTCTATTACTTGGACTAATAGGAGAAATTAAGAATTAATATGAAATCTGACGTCATTTTGACACCTTTTTACATGTAAAAATTGAAACACATCTAAAACTCACATTTGAAACATAATTGAAACATATCTAAAGCCTCTACATTTAATAATATTAAGTAAATATCAAAACCAAACGAAACACAAATATTTCAAATTAATTATTTTTAACCAAATAGTTGAATTAAGAAGCAAAAAAAAAAGATAGAGGAACCGTAATAGAATAAAAATAGAGCAAAACTAACTTTCTTGCAATAAATACACCCACATTTGATAAACAACCTTAATATTATAAAAAACAAAAAGCATAACCACGCAAAAATACATAAAAAGTTTGCTCAGATATGGTTTTAAAAACTGTAGATCTGGAATCACAATTCATCAGTATCACAAGTCAAAATCCTGTATTGATCATATATTCAGTAACAACTATGAAACTAACACCAAAGGAAAAATTTGTAAAGAACACGTTTCGGACTATTGCATTACAGCCTTAGAAATTGAAAACTAATATAACATAAGCACTAAAGTAGAAAAAAATAACAATACAATATGCCATATAACTTTTGTAGACTAACTTTTTTTATAAAATCGTATCGTATTATTATTTACTGTCAAAAAAAAGTACCAGAACGCTGTTACTGGCCTGTAAAAAATGCCCTGGATATTAATATTGTTACTGCGTTCCACAGTTGACTTTACGATAATTATGAATCTTCACTACGTAATAAAACCAGAATAGCAGTTAAGAAAATCCCGTTATTTATGTGTTTTAATTCGAAATTTGATTAATGGTATTAATCAAAATAAATAAATTGATAATTAGTCTATTTCAATAGGATATTAATCACTAAAACTTACCAAAGGCTTCTTGAAGAAGAGCGAAGATGGTGAACAAGAACAAGATGGTCATCATTTGCTGGAAAGTCATGTTGGTTGTTCGCTGGAGAGGTGTTGTACGTGGCTGATGTTCAGGATCTTTGGTTCTTTGTGAGGAACGTTTGAAGGCTTTATATTGCCAAGTTATGTATCAAACCACGGCACTTAGCTAAAGTTAGGATTCGCACCTTGAGTTGTCATCGGGAAGAGACTGGGACGGACCGTTTCGTCCTCATTAGGACTCCTCAGCCAGCCAAACTCCCCTGATGACAACTCAGAAGGCGCGCAAGTTGTTAGTATCCCGCTTCTCGCACCCGAGAATGGGACCTCCCACCGGAGAAATCCTAACCAAAAATTAATCAAGATAAAAAATACAAAATTTCCCTGACCTGCCTTCCGGCAAGCACAAAAGGAATTTAATGGCTGCATAAATCTAGTATCAAGGTGCGAATCCTAACTTTAGCTAAGTGCCGTGGTTTGATACCTAACTTTGAATTATTCCGGCACGTTAAACTTCTTTTGCTTTATATTGCCATTTACTATTTAATAGTTGATGCGGAGGAGTAGGGAGCAAGTGTTCCTGATAGTTTTTACGACTGGTGAAACAAGTTTTTATTGTAATTACGGTCTCTAGAAATAGAATTTGAACAGCTTGTGATGCTTCAGTCTATTAATATAGAACAGGATATTGTGAGGATTTTAATAAAACTCTGATGCTTCTTAATTTCAAAATGTGTATCGTAATTATCCACAACCTTCACTCATTCGAAGTCCATCAATGTGGGCACCTTTCGTCACCCGGCACACATCCAGGCAGTCTAATTCCTGCCAGATTCGATGAAGCATGGCCGATGTGTGCGATATATTTTTCTTTCTCTTTTATCCCTGACAAATAGAGATAATAAGAATAACCAGTAGTTAAATGAATGACATATACTTGTACAAAGATTTCCCCCTCTTTGGTTCAAATAAATGAAGACACTTGTATTCGTTTAACTATAAGTTTATAACTTTATAAATTATCTAAAATTACATTTGTTTTAATAATCTATCTATGAATTCTTGTTCATAATAACTTCAGTGTACAGATTGAATGTTCCTACTGTTTCAACAGTTTCTGTAGTTGAATGATGAATACCTGTATCATGTATTGTTACAATAGTTCACTAACGAGGTTTTCTTTCTTTCCTTTATTGAAACTTCTTGTTTCCCACTATTATCAACTTATAAGCTTTAATGTTAATACTGAGGATCAATTTCCTAAATTCACATTCAAAGTCCCAATGTTGAATTTAGTACTTTAAATGCGTAATCAAAATTCAATTCTTGTTCAATTCGCTTTGTTTCGTATATCAGCATGTCTTGTGTAATGTAAAGAAAATGAGCACTTACTTGTATTTTCCTTAATTGATATAATGACTCACAGTTGTTCGATGTTTCAATCAAATCACTGATCCAAGAACATTGAAGGACTGTGAAACGTTCCTGAGCAAAATCAATATAGGATACGTGATATTTTATCCTAGACATATATTAGGACTATTTCTCCTGGAAAAAAAACATTATAAAAATGTGATTAATATATCTTGATATTGATCACAGATATCGTACTGATAATGAACACACATATCTGAAGATTAAGTTCACTGTATATCCTTTGACTTAGATGTTATTCTATCGTTGAGATTTCCTTGACTCTCATCATCCTTCGCCATTTTGAAGATCTCCTGCTTCTCTTGCTTCTAACCTCAAAAGCTCTTGTTCCTCTCTTTTTTAACAAAACGATGTCCAGAGCTCATAATCGTCATTAACTAATGTTTGTTCTCATTATAATCTGTTTCTTCATCACTTTTTCGTGATGAATGTACATAATTTCTCAGTTACGTCATTGTTTCACATTGTCTGATCTGCATGTCGTAAATTACCGAAATTCGGATAGTGAACATAAGGCAACTAACTTTAATTCCGAATCACACGATGTAATGACTTCCACGACGTGGGTGATCGAATTCTTTGATATCACTGATGCATCTGGACATTTGTGTAAGTACACATTGATTTTCACGTACCCTATTACGAAGAAGTTACTTGGGGTCACTCATGCTGTGGAGGCCATCTCAGCGGATTTACTCCATCGAACCTGGCAGGAATATATATACAGTATAGCGGATGTGTGCCGGGTGACGAAATATCTGCACATTGAGGTGTTTGAGTGAGGGGACATCAAACTTGGGCAGCTGCAACTCCGATTGAGAGATATCGTTATTGTCTACGTTAAGCAATACAGAAAATACATGTCTTTGAAATCCCACCATTCTTTTATGTATATTAGTTTTAGGCATTCAAAAGGTCAGATAGAATCTGTTATGATGGTGAGATGTAGCCAGCCTTTCTTTACACCAAAGCGCAGTAATTTTGGAATATATAATTACAGTGCCTATAATTTGCAAATACTTGAAATGTATTTTTTAAGGTTTCTAATACCTTTATTGTTTTAAAACTAATATGTACATATTTTAAAACTACTTTTATTTTAAGTCTAGAGTTTGATTTTTTAATGATGTACGATTGAGCAAAAAGGATTGATAAGACGTGGCTGGTCAGATAAAGTTTTTTGGATTTTTGAGAGATTGAGATATTTCCTGGAATAGAGAATTACATTATAATGGTTGTCAGCAAAAAGTGGAAGGAGGAAGAACTGCTGCATTAATTAAACCAGGCGTGATATTTATTTGAGTGCATTGAACAATATAAGGAGCTTTATGATTTCTGAAATATAATATAGTCGCTGAGCTTACGTTATACTTTCTAAATATAATTGTTTATGTTCCTAACATTCTTACTGAGATAAAAAATGAAGTTTTCTTGTTTTCAAACCAAGCAAGTTTTTATGACTTTATCCCGTCTTCAAGTCATCATATCAAGATATCAGTCCTCATAGTTGAGAATAGTTTAGAAGTTCTAAATTAATGTATGATACATCTTTGGAAACTATTTAAGGACGAATCAACGAAGTCCTTATAAAGTTTTAACACACTTATGGTTGCTTTACAAGCTCTCGAAATCTTGCCATTTGTCAGTTTACATATGCCAGTGATAAATCTCGTTTCGCTCTCGTTAATTGCGCGATTAAAAATACTGTTGATTTTGCAGCTTTAGTTTTGCTATTAATTCCAACACATTCTATAGCAGTGATAAAGGGAAAAGGAAAAAAAAAAGATACTGTCAGAAGAGAAAGTAATAGATCAAGGCTTGAATGGAAACCACATTCAAATTTTAGAGTAAACTTAGCATCTCATAGATTTTCCAATAACTTTTTTCTCGCCGCTAAGTGCGCCGGTTTAAAATAATTCCTAATAAATAATGAGAATATTAGAATAGCAACAGTTCGAGAGAAACAAATAGAACAATAAGTTTAGCTCTCCTCTCCCGTAGGAAGGTGCTATTAGATTTCTCATATTTGTGTCTTTGTGTAACGTTTTCCTCAGTCCGTGTACAGGAGCTAGAATAAATAGTGGGAAGAATGACAAATTCACAGCATTAGAAGACTCTGTTTCCGGTGGGATGATCGACGCATTGTTGCTGTGATCACGAAGACTGGTTGTGTTTATATGTGGAGAGGCGATCAATTTCTTTCTTTTACTAAATCAAAAAGAATCCACCTAATACGACCATAAATATGCTTTCGCAAACCGAGCCACAAACGATGAGGATCCGGAACAGCTGTTTTGTCTTTATTAGGAATTAATCAGTCGGATTTACCCTCGATGATAGGCTCAGAATGTACAGCTGTGAGGTTGAATGGAATTGAAACATAAACTAAACAAATATTAAAGAAAATAATATAATTGAAGGAAAAAAAGGATTCGTAAAATAGCGGACATACGTAAATCAACTGTGAGTGATGTAATTGTAAAATGGAGACGTCGAGGCAATGAACGACAGCTGCACGAAGTGATAGATCGAGAAAAACTGACTGACCAAAATCGTCGAATCCTGAAGAGAGTAGGGAAGCAAAATCGCAAGTCTCCGTTGGTAGTGATGACGACGGAGTTCTAACATGCGTCGGGCGTTGTCGCTAGCAGGAAGACGAGAGCTAAACTGCTTGGGTTTCTACGGCCGTGCGGCCGCTCACAAGCCGAACATCTCCGCGGTCAATACGAAGCGTCGCGTCGGTTGCAATGGTGCAGAAGTCACCGCCACTGGACTGTGGCAATGAAAAAATGTTCTGTGGAGTAATGAACCTCGCTTCACGATCTGGCAGTCCAATGGACGCATGTGGGTTTGGCGGATGTCCGGCGAACGCTTCTTATCCGACTGCATTATGCCAACTGTTAAGTTCGGTGACGGCAGCATAATGGTGTGGGAATGTTTTTCGTGGTTTTATTTCCTGTGACGGGCAACATGAACTCTGCGATGTATCTGGGTATTCTAGACAACGCTGCCCTCCCAAATCTGTATCAACAGTTTCGGGAAGCCCCGTTTCTCTTCCAGCAGGATAAATGACCCATACACACACATCGAAGCTTGTGCGGCGTGGTTTGACGACATGGATATTCCACAACTTGACTGGCCGTCTCAGAGCCCCGATGTCAACCCATCTGTGGGACGAAATAAAACGCAGATAACGTGCCCACCCACATCGTCCACCTTCCCTAGCAGCACTTCAGCTGTAATGGGCTTTGGAAGTCATATCCTATCAAAACCTGGAGTAAAGTCTTCCCAGACGGGAACAGACAGTCATCGATGTAAAAGAGGGACCGACATCTTATTAATACATGACTCAGGAACCCCGGCGTCCCGATCATGAGGTGTCCGGATACTTTTGGCCATATAGTGTATATCAAATGATAAAACAATAATGTAGCCGATGCACATGCCTACATAAGAACTAACTAATTTATTAAACGACTGCAGTTTAGAATACTTATCTAAGCATTCTTTTTCAAGCAACGTTTAAAGTTTTATTATTGTTTATTATTGTTTTATTTGCTATTGACAACGCACGTAAAATTACAAGTGTATATATATCAGTTGGATTTTAGAAATTCATTCCTCTTTGCGCAAAATTTCTTCTATTCAGAGTCTTTCCATTTTATTTAATTTTATATTTAAATAAAAACTGAAAGCCAGTATTTAAAATTAATCAAATAAAATTACAGAAAATTTAAAAACTTTAAAAGAAATAAAAAAAATGAAAATTTTGACAAGAAGCTAAGTTATGGAATTGAAATGAAACAAAAGAAATGAAACAAAGAAAATGAAACATAGTATAAAAGAAAGAAACATTTAGATTAACGATCTTTAACGATTTCGTCGTTCTATTAAAGATGGGTCACTGCTTATTATTATAAAACCGATTTGTAGAACTGATTCTACTAATGAAAATAAGCCTTTTTTCTTGTTGTTTTAAGCTCTTCCATTTTGGATATCTGCTTCTGATTCGTTTAATTTCATAATTTATTTATTGTCTTTAATGATTTCAAGTTTTCCAGATTACATTAATTAGTTTTTGATGCATTTCCATATGTTTTCAAATGTCTCTACCAGAGCAAATGCCAGTGTAATATTCTTTAATATATAATTTCTTACTGTGCTTTATTTGGACTATTTTATCGAAGCGAACAAGTTAGTGAAGTCACAGCAGCTGCTGAAATTTCTTCCTTGTAATTTAGGCTTATGGTTTTGGTAAAAATAAAAAATGACAATAGCAAGAAATTTTTTTCCTTGTAATTTAGGAAATTACAAGGTCGTTTTGGTAAAAATAGAAGATAACAACAATATGAGATAATAAAAAAATAAAGTTGAAGGAAATTTTTAATTAAATTTTAAAAAATTTCTTTATAAACAATGAAAACGAAAGAAATCCTAGTATATAAATTAATACAGGAGAACATAAATAATACAACAACCACGAAAATAAAACAAAAAATTTGAAATTCTTTGACAATTTGACATACACTATCTGACAGAGAAAATACCACACCTGAAGATGTGAATGCAGTGACATGCTAATTGCGAGTGGATGCGCTTGTGCAAGTTATGCAAATGATTAAAATTTCTGGCCAATCAGAGAAACCGCGAGCAGACAACCAGCATGTGAAGCCATCATTCAAGATGTCGTACTAGCTGCGTCGTCCTGAATTGTGTTTTTGCTCTTACTATGTCTAGAGAACGAACAAGGAGTGCTAATGCTTTTAAGACGCTGTCGTACGCGATTTCGTCAAACGGATGAGTTCACGAGAGGTATCATTTTATGTCTCCGGTTCGTCGTTGCGGTGTATTCCGGAAGATATGCAACGGGAAGCCACAACCATCAGTCACATTTGGTGACAGTGGTCCAAGCAAGGAAATGCGAACCGTCGTAGTGGGACCGCAGCTCGGAGACGGACAGATCGTCGCATGAGACGTCATGATTGTAGCACACCCACAATTCACGATTGGTGACATTTTGCAAAGTATACAGGGAGTTTTGGATGCTCCGATATCAACACATACAGGTTTGTTGTCCAGCCCAATGCAACCTTTACCAGTGAACTATCGCTTAGAAAGGTGTCGCATCAGTGCTTAGAATGGTGTTCCATGCTGCTAGGGGTGCAGAATGGAACAATGCTGTGTTCAGCGACGAATCCCGTTGTTTGTCTCGAATCTGGAGGCGACGTATCCATCGGGTGGATTCCTCTGGCGTTCTGGATGGCCATACTACCCGTCAAAGTGGAGTCATGATTTGGGATTTTATCAGCACCAATAGCTGCTCACCTCTAATATGCATTACGGGCACATTAATGGCACGCCACTATATTGATGAGGTGCTGCGGCCCGTGGCACTTCAATATCTGTAGGGCGACCCAAACCCAATGTTTCAACAGTATAACGCCCGGCCATATACAGCTAGGAGCAGCCTACATGCTTCGCAAGATGTATAGATGCTTCCTTGGATTGAAATAATAATATGGCTATTTTAATATATTTAATTTTTGTTTAGAAGATTTTGTTTTGATATCGGTGTACAGAAAAGGCAAAGACTATAAAATTACTTCCTCCTTTTTACTTAAATGGGAAAATTTAAAAGGAAAAAAAAAATTAAAAAAGTATTAATAGACAATGTACCAGAGCAATCGTCTTTAAAAGAAATCTTAAACTCTGACAAGAATTTTACAATAAATAAATAAGTTAATAAGATAAATGTTCGTAATTGCTCCTCTTGCTTGTTTATCAGTTTATTCTACATTCTGATTAGTTTATAAACTTATTTTTCCCAAGCACTGTTTATGTAGCGGTACTCATCGTCACCTGCTATTTACGTCAACAGTATCGTTTACTTTAATCCTAAGCATTTAAAACGATGAAGTTCTTCCAATTCACGATGAGTTTCATTTGTACTACCTTTTTACAAGTTCATCTCTTCACTCTGCCTAACTTTACTTGCTTTAAACTTAGATGTGATTGTTTCCCAAATTCATCACTTATCTATTGACGACTTTACACTTAAGTATTGATGCCAGATTTTGAGTTGCTAGTGGAAGTTTAAAAAAAAGGCCTTATCTTTTTATTATGGAAAATCATCCTTTCCCTTGTTGTTCGTAAACATATTTCTTCTTAAGCAAATTGCACATGGATCCGAAAATCGGTCGGTCGGATCCATGTACAATGGGCTTACGGGGAGCCCATTTTGAGACCAAAATTATCATATTGAAAGAAAAAAGATAAAGTGAATGAGAATTATTGGAACACAATTTAAAAAATTGGGTGATTCAGTCCTAAATTTACATATTCAAAATACCCTCATTCATCTTACGTTTTTTCATTTCAATATGATAATTTTGGTCTCAAACGCTCCCCATTACACATGGATCCGACTGACTGATTTTAGGATCCATGTGGAATGGGCTTTACGGCATATTTCAAGACTTTTGTCAGAGTTTCTGGAGTTATTGCGGCTATCTTGTTCCTCATGTTCTGTTTCAGTTCCTCGATGGTTTGCGGGTGGTAGACATACACTCAAAAGAAGGAATCTGAAGCAGTTAAATTGGGCAAGCGTGATGGACATCTCCCATCGCCATGTTTCGATATGAGGCGATTAGGAGAATGCTGCTTTAGGAGATTCGTTGTCTCTCTAGCTGCACCATCCTGCTGAAACCAGATATTGTGGTCTGCGGGTAGGTGTGGGACCAAAAACATTTCAAGCATTTACCTACAGCTCTCCATTGCCCAAGGAACACCTTCGTCGAAGAAATAAAGTCCAATGATGCGATCGCCTGTTATGGCACTCCAAACCGATACTCGAACTGAATGCAGTGGTCTCTGGCGAGTTCTTCTATGGTTGGTGTAAGTGTTTATTTAATTAATGAATTAATTAAATTATTAGTTCAAAATTTTAAGGCTTTAATTGTATTTAAATTAAGAATTTGAATATGAAGACGTAATGTAACGTCATAAGCGCATATAAAAACTACGCAAGTCAACCGTCAGGATTAGTACGCAACGGAGACTGGAGGCGCTAGGAACTAAAAGCGCTAGGAGAGAACGCACAGAATATCGTGAGCAGACGATGCGAAGCGAAGTTGAAACCGAGGCAAGCTTCTCATATGCCAAGTCGGAGAAGAAGAAATGCTGGGACGCCATAACGAAGACGTCGAAAGGAGATTAGTCAGTGCAGTTCAGTGTCAATCTGAAGCTCAAAGAATATGGGACGAACAATGGAAAACTATCCTACGAGTTTATTCAACAAAGAGCTATCATTGCCTGATGAGTGAGTACAAATTAATTTTTGGAGCTAAGCGTGTTTCATTTAATTCAAGACTAAAGTTAATTCGCTAAGGATTCAGGCGATAGCGAGAACTCTTTTACTCCAGAGGAGTTTCAAGATTCCAGAAGATACTCGTTAATTATTACGAAAATTAAATAATAAATTAACGTGGATTTATTATCCTGTGTTGAACTTTAGAACTTTAATTTTAATAAGAAGTCCTACTTAAGTTAAGTAGGAAGACAATGCCATTAATAGAAGAGCTTTTTAGAATTATTTCGTAGAGCGTCATAGAAATAAAGCAAATCTGCATGCAGTTGAAATAAAGTAAATCAGTGCTACGTTAAATAAAGTAAACAAGTGCATCGAAGAATTATAGCAATCAAGTGATTCTTAGTATTAAATAAATCTGTGTACGCTAGAAATAAATATTCCAGTGCTTCGTGTTCTAGTATTCCCAGTATCGAAGAAAATTAATAGAATTGATAGTGTTAAGTGCTTCGTAAATATGTAAGTGTATTTCAATGCCTCGAAATAAGAAAGTGTTTTTCATAGATTACGAAATTCATTACTAGTGGATTTATAGTAGTTCGTTGTGAATGAAGATTTATCAACCCCAGCGTGAAGTATTCAAAACATGAAGTAGGTCCATCTTTACTGAATAAGAAAACCCAGCTAAGTGAGCTGTTACACTTCTGAGAAACTGTAAGTTCACCTGAACTATTTGTGATCTATTAAAGCAGCAAAATGAAGTTTAAGAACTCTGAACAGCTTTAATATATTCCAAGCAAAGTTTCGCGACCTTGTATGTAATTGTAAATACATACATACATAGTTCTCTGCCAAGGGCAGGTCCTTCACTGCAAACCCAGCATTCTCCAATCTTTCCTATTTTCTGCCTTCCTCTTCGTCTCCACATAAGATCCATTTACCATAATGTTGTCGATCATCTTAAATCTTCTTCTGCCTCGAACTTTTTTACCGTTCACCATTCCTTCCAGAGCATCCTTCATTAGGGAGTTTCTTCTCAGCCAGTGACCCAACCAGTTTCTTTTTCTCTTCCTGATCAGTTTCAGCATTATTCTTTCTTCACCCACTCTTTCTAGCACAGCTTCATTTCTTATTTTGTCTGTCCATTTCACATGCTCCATTCTTCTCCATATCCACATTTCAAATGCTTCTAGTCGTTTCTCTTCACTGCGTCGTAATGTCCATGTTTCTGCCCCATACAATGCCACACCCCACACAAAGCACTTCACTAGTCTCTTCCTTAGTTCTTTTTCCAGAGGTCCGCAGAAGATGCTCCTTTTCCTATTAAAAGCCTCCTTTGCTATTGCTATCCTCCTCTTGACTTCTTGGCAGCAGTTCATATCACTACTTATAGTACACCCTAAGTATGTAAAGTTGTTCACTTGTTCCAATGTCTCATTCCGAATACTTATGTTTATCTTCTTTGTCTTTCTTCCGATAACCATAGTCTTTGTCTTGTTTACATTTATCTTCATTCCATATTGTTCATAGCTGTCATTCAGCTGCAGTAACATATCCCTTAGTATCATCTCCTCTTCTGCTAACAATGCCATATCATCAGCAAATCTTATGCAATTTATTCTTCTTCCTCCTACTATCACCCCTCCCATGTTCTGAAAACAATTCTTCACTAACTCCTCTAAGTAGATGTTGAACAGCGTAGGTGATAGAGGACATCCTTGTCGCACCCCTCTCCCTATTCCACTTCCCTCTGACAATTTTTCTCCTATCCTGACTTTGACTCGTTGTTTCATATAAAGATTAGTTATTAGCCTTCTCTCTTTCCAATCCACACCAATTTTCTTCAAGATTTCCATAAGTTTATTCCAATCCACTCTGTCAAAAGCCTTTTCCAGGTCCACAAATACTGCATATACTTGTTTATTTTTTTCTAGCGATATCTTTCGCCGATTGTTCGCAGCAGTCCAATTGCATCTCTCGTACCTTTTCCTTTCCTAAAACCAAACTGCTCTTCTTCCAACTCTCCTTCCACCTTAGAATATAAACGTCTGTTCAGTATTCGCAGAAGAATCTTCGCTGAGTGCGATATAAGGCTGATAGTCCTGAACTCACTGCATTTCTTTGCATTATTTTTCTTCGGTATTGGTAGCAATACTGTTTCCATGAAATCATCAGGCCATTCACCTTTCTCATATATTTCATTGCATAATGATAGTATTTGCTTCTTGTCTTCACCCAAGCATTTAACTAACTCAATGTGTATTCCATCAACTCCTGTTGCTTTCCCATTCTTCATTTCCCTAATCGCTAGCTCAACTTCTTCCCTTAGAATACAACATCCTTTTTCGTCTTCTGATACAGCTGTTTCATCTTCTATAGCTAAGTAATCTGGATGATTCCCTGTCTCATACAATTCTTCTACATACTTCTTCAATCTGTTCAAAATTCCTTGTTTGTCGGTTATTTCATTGCCGATTTCGTCTTCTATCAACCACATGGACTTCTTATTCTTATTTGTGAAACCCAAACATTTTACTTCGCGGTACATTAAATCATATCTTCCTTTTCTCTCTAGATCCTCTACTTCTTCACATTTCTGTTTCATCCAGTCTTCCTTCGCTTTATCAGTTACTCTTCTTAGTTCGTTGTTTAGTTTCTTACAATTTCTTTTACCTTCTTCTGTGTTGATGTTTTTCCATTTTCTCCTTTCCTCCATCTTCTCCAACATTTTCCCTGTGACCCAAGGTTTCTTATTACTCTTACCTTCTCTGTATCCTATTGTTTCTTCTGCTGTTTCCTGTATACAGCTTTTTAGATGAGTCCAGTATTCATTACTATTTTCAGGTGCGGATTCTAAATTAGAGGCTTTATTTTGAAAATGTTCTTCAAATTTTCTTTTTTCCTCTTCGTTCATAAGTTTTTCTATATCAAACTTCTTCGTCACTTGCCTTCCTCTTATCTTTTTCAGACGAATATCTACTTCGCCTATCAGTAGGACATGATCTGAATTAATATCCGCTCCTGGTAGAGTCTTTGCATTTTTTAAGCAATTTCGGTATCTTTCCTGTACGAGTATATAGTCTATCTGATATCTACTGTCATCCCTTGGGCATGTCCACGTGTATCGTCTTCTTTTATGCTGTTGGAATAACGTATTTCCAACAATCATTTCATTCCGTTTACAGAAATTTACCAAAGATTCTCCTCTGTCATTTCTTTTTCCCAGTCCATATTTTCCAACCGTTTTTCCATCTTGTCCTTCTCCTACTACTGCGTTCCAGTCGCCCATTAGGATTACACATGCACCCTTCTTCTCTTTCTCAACTATTTCTTCTATCTTCTCGTAGTATTCTTCCACTTTCTCGTCTTCTAATCCACTATGTGGCATGTAAATTTGCACTAGCACTAAGTCCAATTTTTTTCCTTGTAGTCTCACCATTATCATCCGGTCATCTACATAATGCACTGATATCACTTTATCTTTCACACATGGTCCCAGTAGTACACCAACACCATGACTTCCTTTACATTCACCATTTGAATAAAACATTCTAAATTCATCACTCACCAACTCACCACTATTTCTCCACCTCACTTCTGATATTCCCATCACATCCACTCTGTTTCTTCTCATAAGCACAAATTTCAGTGAACTGAAAAGTAGTGAACTTAAGTTCAAAATGGCAGAAAGTGCAAAAGCAGTCATCACCCTTTTTAATGGAAGAAATTATACCACTTGGAAAATTGGAATTAAAACCAATTAATGAAAGATGGACTATGGAAGATCAACATTTCTATAGAAGATATAGAAAAATTGGAGGATAAAGCAGAAAAACCAAAACTAAAGAAAAAATCAGAAAAGGCTTACGAAACTATTATCCCACCCAAAACACTTCGTGTAAAATAAGTTGTTAAGACTCACATGTCATAATGCTTTCACTGTTAAAAAGATATGAGATGTAGAGCCAAGCCCCT
>JAFIDM010114370.1:0-19314 GCA_023159025.1 Thereuonema tuberculata
GACTGGATCGCCCGATTTTGCGGGACTGGTTCGCCCGGATAACTACTCTCCTTCTATAGCAATGTGGGTTTCCTCCTTCCATCTATCAGGAATGTAACTTCGGTTTTCGCTATGATGCCTTCACAGCCTTTCGTAACTCGGGTTTTCGTCTTAACCTTAGTCTCCTTTGAATTCCAAGTCTTCGAGAATAATGCCTAAGCTTCACGCTAACTTCCGTTTCTCTTCTAATCTTCGGAATTAACTTGATACGAAAATATCCTGGTTTTACTTCGACCTCCAATATTGTCTTCTTTGAACGGGACGAATAAATCAATTTGAATTACAAAACTCGGCTTCAATTTCGGCATAAACAATCTGAGCTCTTCCGCCTGAATGTTCTGGTGACCTTCTTATCCAAGTTGCCATTTGAAGTCTTCTATTTGAACTGTCAATCTGAAGTCAACTCAACTCGTCTGACTGCCACTGAACTCATCTCGTCTCAATTTGTCTAGTCACTTGTCTTGTCTGACGTAACAGAGACACGCTCTCCATTATATGACGTCACATCGTGTAATGTACGACTTCTAATTTACATATTTAAATTAGTAGTCAAAGAAATCTTCCACTTTGAAGAGAAAAAAAAAATTTTGTTTCAAGCATTCTATATGCTTATTATTAATTCAACTTAGACTAATTAAATTATTTTCGAACAATAATTTAATATCGTAGCAAAATCCTTATAAAACATGTATACTTTTCTAAGTTGTAACTAATCAATATTTATTTTAATTCTTACCATAACTAATTGCTGTCTAAATTAAAGAAGTAGTTGTAAAAGAATTTGTCTTCTTTTTGGGAAATATGAATTCCTGTCCATTCAGATATATTAACCTTGAATTCATAATTTTATAAACATGCTGAATTCTTTAGTTAAAAAATAATACTTTATGGTTATCCAAAAAGACAAAAATTGCAATAAAATTTTCAAAAGTCTTAAAAGATTCTTTTGGTCAAAAATTTTTAATCTAATTTTCGAAGTGAAAATAAAACGGTGGAAGGTCATTTTAGTTATGAAGAATAGACAGAAACTATCTCGCCGAAAATTATTGCGTTAGCGTTCATAAACACTCCCCGTTAATAATAATTTTTTACTTTTCTGCAATATAAGCATTACTATTCCAATTGCTAGAAAGACGATGCTCATAAACTCCCTTTGTCTGTCTGTATGTTCTGCATGACTTCATGAAACGTAATTATTAGAGATAACTATTGGAACCAATCAAAATTATATGTTTGAAGTGCAAAGGGATTCTTTTTAATAAATTAGTGCCACAAAATTACTCAAATTAAATCTAATGAACTATACATTGAAACTATTTCAACTTAAAGCTGTTTAATTAATGGAATGTAGATTTTCTTACTATTCTCAAAAATGGAAATTTTTTTTGTTTTATTTTCAGCCGATATTTTCATTTAAAAATAAAAATAGAATTATTGATGTTTAATAGAAAAGTTCACTATGAGTATTAAGGTTAAAGGAGCAAGTCTCCTGTACCAAACCAAAGACTTTGGAAGAACATGAAGGGCGAATACGAGAAGTTATGTCTTCCTTTCCGTGAAAGTTCCTGGTGAATCAGTTGACGCTATTCCTGGGCGGCAAGAAAATGCTCGTAGCGAAATCTGGTATCAAAATCGAATAATAAATAAAAACTCTTGCTTCACGCTATCCTCTCGTGTCCATTTTTTGTAATAATTATAGTTAACATATAATTTATAAGTACCTTTGACCACAGAATATATATACAGGTACCAAAGAATAGGCTATATGTATATTTATTCTATTGATATATAAACCTTCAGATCTAATATTACCTTACGAATCAATGTTATGCCTACTTTCGTAGTATCGTGAGCCAGTACAGCTCAAGTGTGTGTATGTAGTTTAGGCAAACTGATTAATTATGAAATACCCATAGGCAATTAGATATAAATGTGCAAATACATAAATTATATTTATCGTCTTCTTATTCTCGTGTCCTCTGTCCTCTAATTCCATCCATCCATAGTTTTCTGTCCGAAGACAGGTCCAGTTCTATGGAGGTCTCACATGTATCTCCTAGAAACACCTGAGGAAAGATACTGGGGTTGGTTTCCCGTTTCCTGCCCCCAGGACGCCATTAAGGAATGACATCAGACCAAAGAGAAAGTGAAGAAGAGGCTGGACAACACAGGAAAGGAAATTGAAACAGCCATGCCACTGCCGGGATTCGAACCCAGGTACTGGCGCACTGGTCGCCGCCGAGACCGCACGGCCACGCCAGCACGGCATCCTCTAATTAAGAGATGAAATATAATTTATTTAATGGTTTTCTTTAATCTTTTAATCATTCTATGAGTATTTTTCACATAATGTCATATCCCTCAGATATTTTTATCCTCTTGTTTATTTGAAGCTATTTCATTATTTAAAGCGGATTAATTAATGGGAAATAGAAATGGAATTTTGTTTCTGTTTATATTCACTGTATATTTCAATTTAAAAACAAATATAGGATTTTTCCTTCTTCAAAAAAAAAAAAAAAAAAAAGTGAATAAATTTTAAGGAAAACATTTGAAGATAAGTACGATTTAAGTTCTTTGAGTAACTTTTTATTGGTGATATGGAAATCCTGTACATGTTCTAGACATTACTATTAGACCTAAAATATGTTCGAATACTTCACCTTATCTCATATACGGAGATTGTAACTTAATCTCTTACTGGGGTCTTCTGATGGACTTATTTCTTAATTTATTAGAAATTAAGAGAAACTGATAAAATCCCCCATAAATTGAAAATGTAATAATGATATTTAGCTTCCTATCTTTTTCTTTACGTAAAAGAGAAGAATCCTTGAAAGAAGGACAATGCTTACAGAATTCAGCATGAAGCAATTGTATTGAAATTCTTATATGCATAGACGTGTTCATATAAATGGTTTTTATGCTTTTCTGAGATTCTCTGTTTTTTCGCAATTATAGAAACACATTTGTTATAAACAAGGTACCTTGTAGAATACTCCACATGAATCCCGCCTCAGAGGACCTCTCGTACAATTAAAATAAAGTTTGTGATTTAAACTAAATTTTGGAACTATGTCGGTGTTTCGGAATATTCTCTTTATACTGTGTTCTCGTTGTGGGATGAAAGATAATACAATATAACTTTTTACTTTTACTTTCTACTTTTTATGGAGTTGTTATTAGATTAAGGGTTGTAAATATCTGAAAAAATTTTTTTTAAAGATTTATTAATGTTATATTTCTTTTTTTTTTTTTGCCAATGCTTGGGTTCTTAGAAGTGAATCTATTGGCCTCAACAATGGGCGAGAAATGGAAGCATTTATCCGACGAAACGTTGCCCAGGCCACGCCATAGGAGGCAGCTCACGCTATACCCGAAGAAACGGACGAAACACAGAAGGAGAAAGCAACATCCATGCCCACGCCGGGATTCGAACCCAGGTTCTGACACATCCTTATTTCCACTTAATTTCACAAAGGGTTAATGAAATTACTAAGTTGTAAAGGATATTATTTTGCTTTAAATTTCTTACTGCTATCTTCTGAACTAATTTACCTGTCAGTACTAATATTAATAGGAATCTTTATTATAACATTCTATTGAAACCCAAATTCAATAGATGTCGAGTTTTTATTAGTGACGAAAGACAATGGATCACAATTCCTATTTTGACTAAAAATCTTCTAAAGAAACTTTTGACGGACTTCATCTTCCATAAAAGAAACGCAACGCAAACAACATACATCTTCATCAACAACTTTTTATAGTTCTGTTTATTTATCAAAAACCTTCATCGGGAACATTACATAAAATAAGAGGAGAAACCAACGTTCTCCTTCTTAACAACAAAATTTTAAATAAATAATCATGAACGTAAAGTAAACATGAATTAAACAATCATGAACGTGAAAACAAAATAAACCCTTTTGCATTAATAATTTTCAGAAAAAATACAAAAATATCAAAAATATAAAAATATAAAACTAAAAGCCAAGCAAACGAACAAATATTTTAACTATTATTGACTCTTAATTTAGCTTTTAACTTTTTGTTTTTCTCCATACACATTTTAAAGAAACCAAAAGAAATATCATTCACTTTTAATACTTTCTCTTTATTCATGCAATTGCTCCAATTAATAAAGCAAGATTCTAACAAAAATCTTTCTGTCTCATCTTGAGACTCATAAATATTGTTTACTAAAGGGTCAGGGTTGTGATTAAACTAAGAACACGCTCAGTCTGATATACCTTTTTTATTATTTCTAAAACCTCTAATATGCTCGTCCACGCGCTGTTTAAGCGATCTTCCCGTACTTCCTATATAAATTTCTACATAATCCCTGCATTCTAACACATAAATAATCCCCATTTTAAATAATATATCACATTTTCAACTTTACTTTTAACCTTTTTCTTTTTGAACAAATTATTACCTTTATAGTAGACTATTTTAACTTATTTTCCACACATATAATGTTTTTATCTATATTAATACCAATAGACAGTTTTAGAAATGTGTACTCTTGATTCACTTATTCTTTATCCTTAACCACAATCATACTTTTGATTTTAAAGAATTTATTAATATTCGTTTCAATAAACCTTTTAGGATATTCATTCATCTGATTAAAAGTTCAGCCGCCAAACAAACAGCATAAAAGTCTAAAAATTAAAAATTTAAAACATTAAAATTTTAAAAAAGAAGTTCCATAGCTTTAGCCAGCACTTAGAATTTCTTTTCTTATTAACTTGGGGCTACTCGCCTCCACCAGGTGTAGTGCTAATCATCTATTTATAAACAACGCCATGTGTTTCTGTGTTTACAGCCGATCCAACGCCCAGTGATGACCGCCAGATGTCTCTTCTTTCCAGGCCTGATGCTATTGAAGGTTGCTGTCACCAATGAAAGATCGCCCTTTCTCATTGGTCCTTCATGGCTTAAATAGAGGATCCGACTATCTCTCGATTCATCTCCACTGAAAAAGCCACGTCTAAGTGCTGGCAAAAGTTTTGAAACTTATTTTGAAAAATTTTTATGTTTTAAAGTTTTAATTTTTAGGCTTTTATGCTGTTTGTGTGCGGGCTGAACTTTTAATCAAAAATATTGGTACACGTAAAAAGATATTCATTCATCTCTAATTTTTCTTAAGATCATCTATTTTTACTTTCCATAATTTACTTTTTTTCAGTATCATGTATTAATCTTTTTAAATTGTTCCGTATTATGGCTTTTTTTGTTGAAAGCTTATGATTAGAATTAAACTTTAAAATATGCTAACTCTGATAAATTTTTTGATAATGTTCATTACTCAATATAATACCTGTAATTATAAATAACACATCTCAATAACTAAAAGTAAGAAAAACAAGATTCAAATTTGGAATTCAAATCCTTGGATAGCACTCAGGCTACCACAAAAGGTATTTGACTACAAAGAAAAGAAACGAAAAAATATATAAAGAAATAAATAACAAACCCTCTTTATTTCTTCATTTTATTTTTCTTTTCTTTGTGGTCAAATACCTTTTATGGTAGCCTGAGTGCTATCCAAGGAGTTTAATTCCACATTTGATTCTTTTTTTTTCTTACTTTTAGTTATTGAGGGGTCACTGTCTCCATCATGTATTCTCAATACCTCCCCTCGTACGCCTTTTGAGTCTTGCACTGCCTGATTAGCTCTCGCTGACGTGAGCCTAACAAGCTCGAAACGACCGTCCCAGTGTATCAACTCGACTCAAAATGGCACTCTTATCTGAAATCACATATCTAAAAAAGGAAAATTTCCATCAATTTCTTTTAAATTTTAAATTTTGAATAGAATTTACATGAGTGAAGAACTTTGGAAACTGCCTCTCTGTTCCTTCTCATAACATTAAAACACCATCCACGTATTGCAAGTAAGAATAATTAGCTAAATGCCAATTATATTATAGTCATCTTCTAACCAATAGATTAAATAACCAATAGTTATTATTCCTTCTTTATGTGGTTCTCGATTGTCTCCGATTCTGAGCAAAATTTAGTCAAAATCTCTCTGATTCTGGTCTTCTTGGTTGATGAGACGCATATTTATCGTGAGTTTCTTGACTTTCACGTGATTCCAGGTTTTTGAGTGATTTCTTCAGAAATCTTCCTGCTTCTCTTTCTTTCTTGACTCTTTTTTTTATTTTTCTCGTGTACACACGCTTGTTTTTAAATGTCACATGAAATATGGTTAAGTAAGAATAGTACATTTAAAATATTGCAACGTTTCGGCAATTATAGTTCTTATTGTTATTTTCGAATTACAAATAAACAGACTGATCGGAAATAAATAAACAATCTTTAAATTAAAAAAAAGAAAAGATTTAATACATCCATTATTGTTAGGGGGAAGGGTAAGGACATGTAACTAAAAAAAAAACAACATTAATTAAGTCACCGGGGCCTAATGGGATAAGACGTCTAACTACGGTTCAGAAGGTTGCAGGTTCGATTCCTGTCGAAGAGTTTATTGTAAAAATTCTTTCTATTTTCCATTATCGCAGCAAATTACGGTGGACAGACAGACAGAGAAATAAAAGATTTTAGTAATGTAGATTGATATTTTTCAGTGCTTTTTGAGTTACAAATAGCGATTTTTCACTATTCTACCTAACAGAAATAGTGCTTCTTTCTTTCGTGAGTCTCTTTTTTTTTTAATCCAACATCTCCCGTGTACACGCGCTTGCTTTTCAATATCACATAGAATTTGGTTAAGTAAAAATATTGTTACCTGGTGATTTTTCCCCCTTATTTGTTTTCCCCCCGTAAGTGGACTCTTCCTTAACCGGTGCTCGGTTTCCCCGTCCCCTCTGAGGTGAGTTGACCGTTCCGGAGCTGATGGCGAGGCCGAACTCCGGGATATAACGGGGAGTTCCACCTGTGATAGACAGTTCGTTTCCGCGGCACGAAGCCGCAAGGTCGTCTCCACTCTGGAGAAAGGTAGCAGTTAGTGTGGCGCAAGCCAGCCGCAGGGAGAAGCTCTCCGAGTTAGTGCGTGGCTGATAGCCACCAAGGGATCTCCAGCCGGAGATAGTTCAGTCAGTTTGGCGGCAAGCAAGCCGCAAGGGTTTCTCCAAACCGGAGTATGAAGGAGGCGTTTGTACGAGAACGAAGGAAGACGAGGCCATCTCCAACGCGGACGGCAAAACCGCCCTTCCCCGCCTGGAAGCCTGAAAGCCGGCCGAGCGAAAGACACGCCGCCGGCAACAGAAGGAAGCAACAGCGCAGCTAAGTTTAGCGGTGAAAGCCAATTCACTCTCCCCGCTAAAACATCACCCGAAGCCGGCCAACGGAAGGATCGTGACCGGCAAACGGAGACCGAAGTCCGAAGACCGAGACGGGCCTTCCCCGAGACTGAGGCAACATAGAAACCGCCAAGCTTCACCGAGCCCACCCAGTAGCGTCGCCGAAGACGACTTGCCAAGCCGGCAAGACAGCCCTTCTCGTCGCCAAGTGTTCCGAAGTACGTCAGACGCATGCTGTGAAGTCGACATCGACCCTCACCAAACCCCCACCCACCCCGTTGCTGACGATTTTGGCCAGCGGTAAAATCGACAGGCAGCAATATTATATTAAAATATTCCAACGTTTCGGCAATTATAGTTCTAATTGTCATTTTCGTATTACAAATAAACAGACGGATGGGAAATAAATAAATATCTCAATCTTGAGATTCAAAAGAAAGGTTGAATACATACTTCATTGTTGCGGGGAAGGAGAAGCATATATAAACAATTGCAACAGATTTTAGGTCCGGTGGCATAATGGATAAGACGTCTCACTTTGTATCAGAAGGTTGCACGTTCGATTCCTGAGCGGGCGTTTCATTGAAAAAGTTATTTCTATTTTCCTTTCTCACATCAATTTGCGCCGGACAGACAGAGAAATAAAAGATTTTAGTAATATAGATTTAGAAAAAACAGAATTTCCCTCAGAAGTTTCCGAAAACCTTTGAAACGATCAAAAAGTATTTGTTGATTTTATAATTACATTGTAAATTCATATTCACACTTCGGATGATAAAAAATTTAAATAATTTTTAAATGAAATATAATTTAAATGTAAATGAACTAATGAAATTTCATTTAATTAGATTTATCTCTTGAGTAGAAATATTATTCAAAAAATGCAAAGAATGGTTTCAAAATTGAAATTCGTCAAACACCAATTGGAACTCAATAGAACTTACTATTCAGAAGCTATCTTGAAGAAAACCAATTACAGGACGAATTTTAATTTAAATACTTTTTTTTTTCCTCAGAATCCATAATCGGATCGTTTTTCTACTAAATCAGTTATGACCTATTAATGTTCGTTTTTAAGCAACAACAACAAATTCTTGAATGAACTAAAAGCATATATTCGTAAAATATTTTTTTTTAAATTACTCTCTAAAATGTTAATCTAGAATCTTTCAATTATTTTTTTAAAATCTAGAAATGAACGAAAACGCAGGAGCCTATATTATAATATCTGATGAATACAATAGTCCAGGGAAATTAGACATTGACCCGGACATTTGAAATATCAAGCTGAAAATTGGTAGAAATATTGAGAATAGTGTTCTGATTGATATCCCAAAATTCCCCAAAAATCCATTTTGGGGAAAATCCGCCATTTTGAAAAAAACGCCCCCACCGTGGATTTGTCGAGTTTAAAGCATAGTGACTGAACCGAGTGTCTGATTGTATTCGTTTTTGCACCAAATTACTTAATTCAGGCTGCATTACCTTCCGAAACACTAAAAATTAATAATTATAGACCAATTGTGGTTCTTGAGAAATAATAATAATTATGAAAATGCGACAAACGAAAATTGATCTAAAATTATAATAAATGTTATTATAATATTAAAAAAAATAATCAAAGAAGACTTCATAACACAAGGCGTGAAATATAGGCATAAGCAGCAATAGAAATACATTATTAAGGGTAAAAGTTAGGTAGCTTGTTTCGTGTTATCACTGCAGCTCGACTGCCTATTCACTAATCTGCCTGGCCAAAATCTTTGACGGTAATGCATGATCTGAAGAAATATAACCTATATTAGCGTCAATTTAAGACAAGTAAAACAGTGTTCTTTAAATTTTGTAGGTATTTAACGTTTCTACGACAACATGTCTGCCAAAGGTTCAACGTCGTCATCGCTATCTGAGTCAGAGCAGTCCATACGATATGTGCAGCCATGTCCTGGGCAGTAGCCGCACATACTTGTGCAAGGAAAACAGTTTCTTCTGCACCTGCATCTCTTCTCGCAACCACAGTTAAAGTTGCCGAATATGATATTCAGTACCCGCTCCGGTACTGGTTGTTCTTTAGTTGGAATGGGTGTCAGTTGACCTGCATGAGCCATCCATCCCCACTCTGCTTCAGGTAGGCGATTCCCCATCCAAACTGGAACCTAGAATGAAACAAACTAAAAATTGAACAGCCGGTTTAAAAAGCTGTCGTTGTTGATAAAAACCCTCCTAACTGCAGTTTTTTTTAAAAGAAAAAGATGCGCCAATGAGCAAGTTTTAAATTAGTCGAGTTTGCGCATGGCTCAACTCGCACAGTGTTTGGCTATCACGTAGTTCTCTGCTTGGAAGAATGGTGGGAGACGGTGTACGCAAAGAACACGGTGACCGAGATGGTCAACGGCCATGCCTACGCTCTAGCTGTCCGCGCACATCTTCTGATGCAGCTGTCGTTGGCGATATTCAGGATATACAAGACATAGACTCTCTTCTCAGCGATCGCTTGAAACGAACACACTCAGACCACACTCTGGAGCGACTTCGGTGGATGACGTTTTGTCGTCAGAGTACATCGCCCAGGCAGCAGTTGTTCGAAGCAAAGCTGAAAGGCTTCTTTTCATCTGGACGGCTCACTGCGAAGCTGTGGGTGCGATTCTTTTAAGATGGTTGGCATCATGCGTCTGTTTGTCAGAGCTGAACGTTCTGGAGTTTGGGTTCTTCACTTGCTGTGTGTCCAAAGAATGATTCCGTATTTCCACTCTGCGGGACATCTCAGCTCGAGGATGTTATGACTTCCTTGGAGTTCCGGCAATTTGTTAAGGAAGGCTGCTTCACTGTCAGGAGATCTGCAAAGTTCTGGTCAGGCATATGGACCGATATAACTATAGAGCAAGTGTTGATGAGAAACATGAAGACGGCGGGTGGGCTCACACGTGGACGTGGATTGACGGATAACGTCATTGCTCGATGGGTTTGTGGAGTCTTTGCCGAAACCTCCGACCAACATGTGGAGCTAAGAGAGTCTCGGCAAGTGAGAGATAAGGCAGACGTTCACAAGATGGTAGACTGGCTCCAGTCCCACCATCCTTTTAACGACTCAACGAACCTTCTAATGTTCTTGTCTACCGGTATAGTAGCCGACGATACAGTTAACTGTGATGAGGCTGTCTCCTGTGGTTTGCAAGCAAGGAAATCAATCACAGGTCAACGATTCAGTAAAGTCCACTTAAAACGAAACAATAAAGACACGACTTTCGCCATTGCATCTAAAACGGCCAAGATCAAAGACACTGTCGTCGAAATCAACCCTAACCAACTTTTTCACCGATTGCTGTGCTGTGCGTGACGATGTTGACCTCGAGAAGTACCTGAAATATGAACTTGCAGCAAGGCCTCCAGCGGTGTTTGACGGGATGTTGATGCGGAAAAGCACTATGTCTGGATTGATCAACGTTTTAGAAGAGATAGCGCCGTCCAAGACAAACTTTCCAGTGAACGCAGAGTTTACAGTTCCTCCTGCACCGGGTTGTGTGGGCGCGTCCAGGAAATTTGGAGACCACATCTGTCTCCAGTATGTGAAGTACGTGGAAAATCAGTGGATGTACCATTTCTGCTCCGTTCAGAAAAGGCACAAAGGGATCTTTCAAGAAGTTCAAGCTTGTTTAAGGGAGACAGTGTCGGTCGTCAACTAATAATTCTAGGTTTGGATGGGGAATCGCCTGCCGGAAGCAGAGTGGGGATGGATGAATCATGCAAGTCAGCTGACACCCATTCCAACTAAAGAAGAACCAGCACCGGAGCGGATACCGAACATCATATCCTGCAACTGTAACTGTGGTTGCGAGAAGAGACGCGGGTGAAGAAGACACGGTTTTCTTTGCACAAGCATGTGCGGCTAATGCGCAGGACATGGCTGCACACATCGTATGGCCTGCGCTGACTCGGATAGCGATGATGACGTTGAACCTTTGACCGACGTGTTGTCATAGTAACGGTAAATAACTGCAAAATTTAAAGACTATTTTTTACTGTTATTAAATCGACGCTAATTTAGGTTACAATTTTTCAGATCATGCATTACCAGTGAGTGAAAGATTTTCGCCAGTGAGTGAACAGCCAGTCGAGCTCCAGTGACAACACAAAATAAGCTACCTAACTTTTACCCTTCATAATGTATTTGTACTGCTGCTTTTGCCTGTACTTCACGCCTTATGTTATGAAGTCTTCTTTGATTCATTTTTTTTTAATATTATAATAACATTTATTATAATTTTAGATCAATTTTTGTTTGTCGCATTTTCATAATTATTATTATTTCTCAAGAACCACAATTGGTCTATAATTATTAATTTTTAGTGTTTCGGAAGGTAATGCAGCCTGAATTAAGTAATTTGGTGCAAAAACGAATACAATCAGACACTCGGTTCAGTCGCTATGCTTAAAACTCGACAAATCCACGGTTGGGGGCGATTTTTTCAAAATTGCGGATTTTCCCCAAGATGGATTTTTTGGGAATTTTGGGATGTTAATCAGAACACTATTCTTAACATTTCTACCAATTTTCAGCTTGATATTTCAAATGTCCGGGTTCGGCCACTTTTTTGTCTAATTTCCCTATACTACAAACTTTCTAGTTTATGAAAAAAAAAATGAGTTAAATTAAGAATCTGTATAAATCGGATTAATTTTAATTGCAACAGACAATGATCAATGGATTAGAGAAAGGATTAAAATTATAATATTTGTTCAAAACAAAACACAGAATATGAAGATTACGTTACAATGAGAAATTTTGTGAACTTCTCGTTGTAATTTCTCGCCAAAGACCCTTAAAACAATAAACTTTAAATTAAAAAAAAACATGTAGTTTCTCTACATGCTGATACATAAGCATACTAAATTTGAAGAAGATCCAACCAGTATTTTCAAAAATATTAATAAAAATTCGGAGATTAACTGATCTGAGGAACCTCATTTTATTAGGAAAGTAGGCTAAAAATTAAAAATAACGACATTATTTCAATTCAACTCAATTTAATATAATCATTACTTTATTTAATATATACGTAAATAACGTACGTGGAAAGTTAGGCCTAAGAACTAATACCAAAATCTATTTAATTCTGCTTAATGGATTTCAGGCGAATAAAACATAAATTGAAATAATATTTAAAAAACTTATTATGGTATGGGTTTTTAGGAAGTTTATAAAATTACTGAGAACACGTATTGCGTAATTAAAAAGATTTTATATTAAAAAATCTTAGTTAAAAAGGTTAAAAAAATAAAAAATATTTAAAAACAATTCCTATACAGTTTCAGGGAATCATAGTTTTCCATCATCAGCAAGATCATAATAATAATAAATAATATTTGATCATAATAATAATAAAATAATATTTATATTCCCAAAGAGTTACATTTAAGAAATACAAAGCGATTCTATTTTACAAAAGCACTTAATATCAAAAGGAATCACTATGGGTTCTTAGGCTATAAAATGGAAATTAGATATTTTTGTTAATTTATGTTTTTATCCTTTTCCCGAAAATAATTCTGGATCCCAAAATTAATGAATAATATATAATAATTGTGAAAACTATCGTCATCCGATTGTGAATGGATAGTCATAATAAAGTGGTATCAGAGATTATTATTTTTTTTTTTTAGGTAAGCTACTTACACGTAATAAACACACATTAAGAACCTTCAAATAGATTTATTTAAGGTAATTGGAAATATATATATATATGAACACTTATAATCAATATTATATATAACTGAATTATTATTCAATAACTTCTTATGTCCTTTCTAGTATATCAATACTCTTTCTTCCAGGTACATAATAATTATCATACATTGCGTCTTCTATAATTCACAGTTTTAATAGTTTATAATTAATATCAATAGTTCACTTCAACAATAAAATATACTGTTCAGTCCATTTACTACTATCTTCTTGTAATAGTTATTAACCAGTAATTAAATCAGTTCTTTAAAATCGTTTAGTTTATTATAATTCACCAAGTAACATTATTAATCCAATTCACTGAATTATCCTTTAATTATTTCACTGTATGAATAATAAGTTCTATTACTTCGTTAGGCTTAGCAGATACGCTATTAATACCCTATTTCACTGTATTATTCTTTCCACAATAGAAAATCTTTAAGAGTTAATACAAAGTTTATCGTATTATTTGATCTGCTTTCAATCTAGTATGAAATTAAATATTTTAAAGTTTATTCACTATAATATTCTTGAACTAATATATATATATGGCTACTTTGAATTGTCTGGTCACGTCGATATTCCATTTACTAAAGTTGATATCTTCTGTTTCGAACGCTTCGAATATCCTCTTCCTATAACTTCCTGCATAATAATTAAATGCACTACTTACATTACTGAAGTTCTAGCAGAAATTACTTTACTTCCATCTACCAGGAATCGAACCGTCCGTTTCAAACATGGCGCCAATGGAACGTCTCAAACTCCATTCTAAATCCATGTTTCAAGGATATAATTCTTGTTCCATATTTAATACTAACTTTGAATTAATTATCTCATTATAATTAACTAAGATATGCTTCATTTTCTCTCCTATTTAGTTTGAAGATTAAGCCGCATCTTTGCAGATATCTCCGGCTATTTTCATATCCGTCCTTCATGATCGCTCATCTGCTCTTCATTTTTTTCTCGTCTCACTCTCGCAATCATCAACGAGATCGCTGCCTCGCTTTCAATTTTATCATGACGTCACATGTCATTTAAATAACTATTTCTTCATGCCTCTAAAACTAATATAAATTAATCTTCAGTCTATATCTTTTAGGGACTATTTATTTATAATCATTTTAATATAAATAATTCACAATAATTTCTTATACATGTGTAAAAAAATTTACTTTTAAAAAAATAACGAAATAAACACTAAAAAAAGATTTTATAAAAATTAAAGTACTTCCTATCCTGTGGATGTAATTTTTTTATATCTCCATATTTCATATTTTATTTTATAATTTTTGTAAAATTCTACTCATCATTGTTAGAGATTTGATTATTTTTTAAAATGACAATTAATGATTGTGTTAAACATTTCGTAACCCTTCCCAAAACATTTGAGTCGTTTCATGGGTACTAAAACTTGGCTTACTTATTCACAGAGTAACGACTATTTAATTTTTCTATTTCTTACAAGAAAACGTTTCGTTGTGGATCCATGCAAAGAAGGAGATTAAACATTCCTATTATGAAATTCCCTGTAAATTTCTTTTTAAAAGAGTTAACAAATACTTCTCTTCAAAAAACTCCAATTTTTAGGAAATCCTGAAGACCAAAGGAAATTTCGATATTTTAATTAAATTTATCTTTTTAAAGTAAAATTTCAAAAAATGCAGGCTTTTTTTTTTTTGATTGTATCTTACAAGGTCCATTCGAATTTGACGTTTTTGAATTAATCAAACACTTTCCTTTTCAGATAAATTAAAGTTAAAATTCATTCTCTAACTGCCACTTCCTCCGCAATCGGGCGGCGTCCTCTTCCTGGCAGCACAACTAACTCCCCTGTCTCTTCTAATTTCTGCATCATCTTTCGGAAACCTCTTGCCGTCATGGGTGCTGTTCGCAATCCCTTCAAACGACGATATTCTAGCTGTGCTGATGCACATTTGCTGCTGTTCTAGTAATAGAGCTTCACCAGGAGCGCACGTTCTTTCTTTCCCAATGCCATGGTGATTTCTGGAGATTGGTCGTTCACTGACGTATTGCGCGTTTCATACAGCGCCACTTTTTCATCTGGTGGCAACTGTTTGAAGGAATTTGTTTTTCGTTGGAATTCTCTTCCCCATTCTCTACATAGCTTATACACAAAGTTGCCTTGCTATCCGTGTAATAACGCGGTCTTCAGAAGTAGTCTCACGTTTCTAGATTGTTGAACTTGATCAATCGTGCTGGTACAGTACTGTAGACCCCCGATTATCCGCGGAATTGGGTGGCAAGAGCTTCGTGGATAACGAAAATCGCGGATAATCCGAAAAAAGACTAAAAATGAGGTGTAAACACGAAAAAAAATATTTCACTATTAAAAACTACGTTTTATTATACCAAAAACATGACATGTAAAACTTTTCAAATAAGTACAGTAAAGCAGAAACCTTTGCTCTACGTTTGCCTCCACAAATTCCGAGAAGGCCTGTAGGATCATGATGCATAATGAACCTGTCAGTAATTTTCGACCTTCGCACTGTAGGGCCTATTATCTTTTCCCTGTTGTTCGCTTGGATTAAAATTGGTTTTATTGAGGTTCGTAATTAAAAAATTTTTCGCGGCACTCGCGGATAATCGGGGCTTTACTGTAATTTCGGTTCTTGTAGTTCGAAAATGTCAAAGCGAAATTGCTTCAGCATCAAAGAAACAAAATTAATTCTTGATGAGGTGGATAAAGGCGTGAAGAAAAAGGATATTGCTTTAAAATGTGGTATTCCTCCTAATAGCTTATCAACCATAATAAAAAATCGTGATAAGGTAGTACAAACTTTTTATTCATTGAATTCTTGTTCAAAACGTTTAAAAACATGTGTCTATGAAGATGTTGATTTGAAGAAAATACGCCTGAAGGGTTTTTGGTGCATTGCAAAAATGCGAGATGTACTATGAGCGAAAACACTTTCTAAAAAAACTTTTATTTAGTTTTTCATTATATTCACCTAAAGAATTCTTCAATTTCGGTGTCAGCGTTTATTTTTTGTCTACAATGTTACTGATGTGCTGTTCTACAGTTTTCTCTGAATTATCGAAAGAATCTTTAAGGACTGAACTGGCAAATTAATTGATTTTACTGCTAATTTGTACCCTGTTTCCTTTTATTGATCAGCATCAGTACCTTTTTTTCGTGGACTTGTGGTCCCAAGATTTACGACGACTCATCTAAAATACAACGAAAATGACGAAATGAACTATATAGTAGAATCCAACAACGCTTTCATAAGCATGAATGAAATTATCTATCAATCAAATGTCCTAATATGTCCTAATATCACCACCGGGACGATATTAGACAAATATCGTATTGAACAATGACACGTCTTGATAGCTACGAATTTCAAAACTTGCTGAGTTGAAATTAATCCGTTGACATCTCCACTTCATTGCAATTGATTACAAGTTAAACTTTTTAAATATGAAGAGCTTAGTTTCAAAACCCGCCATCTCCAAAAATAAATTTTCGGAAAATAGGGGTTTGTTAATGCATTTGCATTGGAGATTGTGGGCTTTGAAACAGCACTCGTATCGAAATCGTATCGCAATACATTGTTTTTGAAGTTAAACGGTATGCAAACGGCGAATTTGGATTTGAACTTAGCAAAAACTCCATTGGCTCAGAATTTGCAATTTTTCGAGATGGCGGGTTTTGAAACTAAGCTCCTTATATATTGTATGTACAATAAATTATATGGATTCCTAAATATTTGCGAAAAAAACTCAACGTTGATATTTTTTAGAAAATCACTTTCGCGAGTGAACAAAAACTATTAACGGAAGAGATGTAATATCATGCCATGAAATCTCGTAGTTTGTACGCTTCGATATCATGGGGGGGGGCGATATTAGGTCAGGGGACGATATTTGGCGATTTTACCTTACCTAGTATATACAGTACCTTACCTAGAATACAGTAGAAGTCGTAAAATATACTTTAATAAAGGCATGAAAATATAGTTTTATTTTAGTTCTTTCGGAAACTACTTATTAAGTTTTGTACAATACTCTCAAAATCAGTTGCAGTCGTTATATATGCTGAAAATAGTACTTTCAATCGCACTGCAATTTATATACAGTTTAATCATTTGTCAGACTAATATGTCACCTTCAATGGGAGTTTTAACCAAACTTTGTAACCGATTTCAGTTTGTTTATATCTGTGGGTTGTTAGTGTGGGAAATTATTAAAAAATTTACTATCAAATCAATAAACATAAAACCATAGCCGTGCCGGCGTGGCCGTGCGGTCTAGACGGTGGTCTGCCGTTGCGGCCAGTGTGCCGGTACCCGGGTTCGAATCCCGGTCGTGGCATGGATGTTTCTTTCTTCTTCAGTTTTTCCTTCTGTCCGTTGCTGCGGATATCACTTGGTGCTGCCTCATATGGCGTTCCTGAGCAACAATTCGTCGGTTAACGCGTCATATCTCGCCCCTTGTTGGCCTATAGAAAGATGATTAATAGCCTCAGAGCCCGGGCATTTGTAAAAAAAAAAAATAACAAATATAAATCAGATCCTTAATTGTCTTTGGTGAATAACGATATTTTACTCAACTTTTTAGTTTAGGCCATTTTGGAGGAAAGATTACAAGGTTACATTCGCACAATTACGAGAAATGCAGAAATTTTATAGTTGAGAGAAAGTGCAAGTCATGAAATACGAACTGACAAGTCTACGATTGAACGCTCTTATTATATTTTTTTTAAACTACTAAAAATCCAAAATGTTCATTTGTTTTGTAAACGAATGATAAAATCACACCTTCATAGGATAACTTTCTGAGATGTTTACAAATGATTGTTGAAAATAACTATGTAACAAGAGCGTGATTCTAAATTATATAAATAAAAGTTAATCCTCCAGCTCTAATGACATCATAAATTCCCCAATGTGCAGAGAACCAAATTTTTCATCATTAACGCGAAGAGGGCGGCCTCTGCTTGTTAATTTTTTTACAACCGCAAGAACTCTAGAGAGAACAATTCTCCAGTATAGTTCCTAAGCTCTTTTTTCGTGTTAAAAAGAAGTAAATCACAATTTTTATGGTCTTGAGAGTTTTTGTGTGCCGAAGAAATACTTGCAATGTTTTTGCAATCTGATATGCCTTCAGTAGAAAGTTTTAATCTGGTAGAAGCAGAAGCCACATATTTTGAACCAAAAAGCTTGCATGGAGCACAGAAAACGAAACCACTACTTGGAGAAAAACTAAATAGTCCCTTGACTTTATCTCACCATTAGTTAATTGACGATAAAAAGTACTCTCAGTCCAACATCTTATTTTGTCCTGAAATACAAACTGACAAGTCTAGATTGAAAGCTCTTATTATATTTTTTTTTAAACTACTAAAAATCCAGAATGTTAATATGTTTTGTAAACGAATGATAAAAACACACCTTCATATGATAACTTTCTTAGTATTTCCAAATGATTGTTGAAAATAACTAAGTAACAAGAGCGTGATTCTAAATTATATAATTAAATGCTAATCCTCCAGTGTTTCAAATTTTTCAAATCCTTATAAAACATGTATACGTTTCTATGTTGTAACTAATCAATATATATTTTCATTCTTTCCTTAACTAATTGCTTTCTAAGTTATAGAAGTAGTTGTAAAAGATTTTGTCTTCTTTTTGGGAAACATGAATTCCTGTCCATTCAGACATGTTAGTCTTTAAATTCAAAATTTTATAAACATGCAAAATTCTTTAGTTAAAAATAATACTTTATGGTTAACTAAAAATGGAAAAATTGCAATTAAATTTTCCAAAGTTCTTAAAAGATTCTTTTTGTAATAAATTTTGAACCTAATTTTTGAAGAGAAAATAAAAAGGTGGAAGGTCATTTCAGTTATGAGGAATGGATTGAAACTATCTCGCCGAAAATGACTGCGTAAGCAAGATGTCAATTCGCCTACACAAGACATTTTTTTACTTTTCTGCAATATCTGGGGGCACGGCAGTGCCCCCGCCAAGACGAGCCGAAGGCAGGAAGGGCACTACGTACCTTTTCTGGAAGTGTTTCGTCGTATTTTCGAACCCTCATAGCTTCGGCCTAGATAATACTAGAGAGCTCAAATTTTCAGGATATGATGCAGTTACCATACTAATGAAATACGCTAAGTTTCATTTATTTAGCTTTTATACTTTGGATTTTATTAATACCTAAAATACGTCGATTCCGTCACTCACTCACTCATTGACTGACTGACTGACTGACTCATGATCATCAAAACCTCTAGGGTACTTC
>JAFIDM010114370.1:29314-49322 GCA_023159025.1 Thereuonema tuberculata
ATGTTTTGACTCTCAGGTCAAGCTGCAGGTTGGTTTATTCGATCTTTATTTTTTATTATTTATATAACCCTTAAATTTTTTAACTACTTCTATTTTCTAAGCAAACTTGCAGAGAAATAGGATAGTAAACTACTTTTCCTTTAATCGAAAAAACGACATGCAGCTTGTTTATAACATTCCGTACAATTCTAGCCTTTTAGGCCACTTAAGAAAAGGAAGTTGTTTCTCGAGCCTTTTTAAAAAAAAAATTGGTGCAGGTTTGGGCGGTTTTGTTTTTTTTATTATTTATTTTACTCTTTTTTACCATATTTATCATATTTTACCACATTCACAAAGGAAGAAAAGTCTATTTTGTCATGAGTCAAATTTATCGAGTTAACTCAATGAATTACAAACACTCACAAAAAAAAAGTCCAACGAATAAAAAATTTGTTAGTTACAGATCGTGAGTTGCCATTTTTGGTTGCCGTAACAAAAAAAAACGTCCGTGCGGGGGGTTTCGAGTCGGGGCGGCGGGGCTTGAGAAACAACTTCTTTTTTATTTAATGGCCTTATATAACTTTTTTTTTGTTTTTTTAGTTTTTTTCGCCTTTTTTATACGTTAGATTCTTGGTATTCTACAATTGTTTTTATTTTGCCTTTGTTAGCCAACATGTATTTCAATTTTATTACACATGTTAAGATTTTTTCTTTCAATGTCCTTATTTTCAACATTTTCTTTTCGAGTGTTCGATTTCTTTTATTTTGGACAACATGAAAGTCATATTTTGCTTTAATATTTGGTCCATCCGCCTTCATTGTCAATTACAGCTTGCATTCTTCGTGGCATTGATGCAATGAGAGCGTGAATATAGTTATAATCTTGTCGAATAACTTCCCATGTTTCTTCAATAGCCATCCACAAATTATCTGCATTATGGACAGTGTTCAATTTCGGAGCAATTTCTGCCTTTAGTCTAGCCCATACGTTTTCAATGGGGTTCATATCTGCCCCTTTGGCTGGCCATGGCAGCAAACGTAACTCGGGATGTTCCAGAAACCATGATGTCACTGCTCGGGATTGATGGATGGGGCTCTTGTCCTGCATTAACCTAAAATAGCCGTCTGGAAAGTGACTATGGAGGATTTCTGGAATTGCCACGTGCTCCAGAAGATCCATATATTGGATCCGGTCAAAACGACCCTCAATTCGGTGGATTTGCCCAAGTCCCTGCATGCTGCAGCAACTCCATACAGAAACTGAGAACCGTCCACTGTTCTTGGTCACTTGGACGTAGTTGTCGTCAAACCGGTTTCCACTCGGTCTCCAAACACGGATCTTCCCGTTGGGTGTGCTTTGGATGCATGACTCATCGGTGAATAAGACTTCACTCCATTCGTTGTCCCAAGTCCTGTGGTTTTCGGCAAACAACAGTCGATCCTGGACATGTCTAGGCAACAATATGTCTTTTCTGGCAGCAACTCTTGAATGCAGGCCGGCTTCATGAAGCCTATTGCGGATGGTTTGACTGCTAATGTTTTGCAGTTGCAGGTCCGTCTTGATCGTAGCTGCATGTGCCATGGGGTTAGCAACAGCCATTCCAACGATGAGGAGATCTTCGTCATTCGTTGTAACACGGGGCTTGGGGTTGCGAGGAAGATCTTCCAGCCTTCTTCCATTTTGCCATGCTGTTTCCCAGCGCTGGACAGTCGGTATAGAGCAGTTCATTTCGTCAGCCACTTCGTCTACAGACCGTCCACCTTCCAATAAGCCAACTAGACGAGCCCTTTCTGTGGTAGTTAAGCGAGGCATTGTATTGCAACGATTCCAAACTAACAAAGATCAGTCGATTGTTTGTTCCAAACGTATAGCTTGCGCTCGTGGAAGGAGACTACAAAAATGCATAGCTACGCGCGACGCACTCTCGTAATGTCATCGGTAGAAACGACGCGCAGAAAGCAAAGGGCGCAGGCCGCTTTTATATTGAAACTATCACAAAATACTTCATGAAAATGTTAAAGAGCCCACTGATAGAAATAAAAAGAGGGAGAGACAACACGCTAACGCCAGTAAAATAAATACACATGTGAACACATTTACGTTTAATAATTCAAATAATAAATTACTGTAAATGACGTAATTAACAGCGTATTTCGTGTTTGAATCATTTAAACTCATATGATGTAATTTACAGCATATTTCGTGTTTGAATCATTTAACCCCTGGAACTCTCTTTCAGAGTTTGTTATCTCTGCCCCATCCCTGAATTGTTTCAAGTCCAGGTATGACGGCATGAGACGGTAAATGGATTTTGGGTGGGTGGGTGCTTATGAGCTTGGCTCGGCGCCGTCTGGTTTCTATTTCTATTTCTATTTCTAAACGTAGGTGCTATAGGCCTAATTTACAGCATGTTTCGTATTTTAATTATTTCAACGTATAGCTATACGGGAAAAAGCCGACTAGCGAAATCAATACGCAAAATAATGAATTTTGTGTATTGAATTATTATATTGCATTATTATTACATTGTTACTGACGTTACGTTGCTAACAGGTTACGAAAAAAAAAACATGTTACATTACTCCATTGGGATTACAGAGGGAAAAAACACAAAGCTTAAGTAATGCCACCTTTTTTTTAAATCCTTTGAGCCTCAACTGAAGCAACGTAATTTGCTTGTGTAGCTAAGTAGCTCAATTTTGAATCTTCAGTTACTTTAGAAGCAGAAGAAAGTCTAGTAAGGGGACGGGCAAGCCCGGGGATCGAACCAATGACACCCGGGAAACATCCTAAACTGTCCACAAACAAGCCTGAATTGAATCTCGTAGCTGCTGAAGGAGCTAGGCAGACTCTCGCCCTACCCTGATCAGCAGGTCTGGCAGAAAATTTGCCAGAGTCCCTTTTTCAGCCACTGACCAAATAATTTGACACAAATAAACTGCGCCGGTGGGCTTTAATTTCCTTTATTTATTGTTTACGACGATTTTATTGTGTTTATTAAACGTATTCGAAAATGATCCATTTAATGTGGGATGCCGGTGAACGAAAATGGACAAATCATGTTTCTTGAATTAGCCACGTTATAGGCCTAATTTTTAAGCTCAGAAAGACCACGATGGCAATAGAACTAAACGCCATACTAAAACATTGCACCACACATTAAAAAAAAAGTCATTCATGGTATTGTATCAGTTATCTTTATAGTTGGAAAAGGGCTTTTTTTTAAGTAATTTTTTTTAACCTTAAGTTAGTTGAGTTGACTGAATAGCTGAACTGGCCAAATTTTTAACCACTTAGCACATTTTAGAAACCAAAGAAACACTGGTAAGGGAGAGGGGGGGAGGGGATGGAAATCCGGGAAACGAACTTGGCCTTGCCTTCTCTCTTGCAACAGTAGCATTATCTCCTTGGCCTGACGTCATTTAATAATTGTCTTCTTGCTATCAGCCAGAAATTACATTGTTGTGCGCCCATTGTTTAAACGATGTGTTGCAGAATATTGGTTCCCTATGCAAACGTTGGAAATTTTGCCGACTGTACATTGTTGAACCAGGTAATTCAAAACCAAAGGGTACGTTGTGGTTCAAGTTCTGAAAAAGTATCAGATATTACTGAAGAGAAATGGAAGGCAATTTTTAAGGTGTTTCGAAAGGCTGATATTTTATGTTGCAAGATTTCTTTTTGGTTGAGTTTGCGATATCTTTGCCTGCCACATCTGCTCCAATTGGAGTAGATTTCCAGAATCTACGGTTAAATATCTCCGAAATGTTAAAATTAATTCAGCTTTCTTGTTGTGAATTTTGTGATGAAAAATGTCATGACTAGTGAAAAATACAAGTGAATAAATAAAGTTTAATTATGCAGGAAATTTTTAAGACTAAATTACAGTAAAAAGCAACTAAATTTGACTTTCTGTAAAAAATAATAAAAAATCACTTGAAATTAACACAGTCTTTCTAATCTGTAGCTAAACCAAAAGAGGAAATGTAAAAATTAATTTGAATATCCCCTCCTTTTAAATGAAATGAGACAATAAGACAAAATACCACAAAAAACAATATTTTTCAGTTAAATCCAAAAGCTTTAGAGAAGTAAGCTTACAAAAAATAAAAAGTTTATTAGGGGCGTTAAAGTGGCGTTGAAGCGCTACTGAACACATGGATCACATGATACACTTGTTTGTCTACAATTTCCGAATTCTAAAAATAATTTTATCTTATCTACATAGAAGAATCTTCAAGAATCAAGAAAATATATAGTTTTATATAGTTAATCTTTGCTGAACATTAAAAAATCTATATTTTATTTTACCTTGATATAGTAGCCACCTTTCAGAACCAGTCCTCGACACGAAATAGTCGAAATGTAAGATACTCGAAAATGTTGGGGGTCTGCTAATAACTCACTTCAACACTAGATGGCATGTCAATGCAAACTACTGTAGTGCAGTATCGCCATCTCTTATGTTTATGAAGAATTAGATAAGTGGCGTTAAAGGCATACATGGCGTTATATGGCTGAGGAACCTTATCGTTTCTTTCAGCAGAAATTTCGGTTTAAAAACAATATACGTTTTTTTTAGTCTTTTATTTCTTATTTAAATTTTGAAAAACAACCAAAAGAAAATAATAAAATGAAATTTCAAGAAGAAATCTATAAGCGTTCTTTTATTTAGTTCTGTTTTCATTTTGTAATATTGATAAAATTATATGAAAAAAAATAGAAATAGGATGGTTAATGCAAAAAATTTAAATATTTTGTGACTGCTTTATTTAATTTCACTTTATTTAATATTTTTTTAAAAAAGTTGTTTGCTTCTTAATTTGTAAAGCTACTATGATTTAATTAATTTTGAGTAATAATAATGATAAATCTCATATGTTGATTAAATACTCGTATAAAAGGAGACATTTCTTGAATTTACTGTTCTTGTTTTTCCTTTATAAGAAACTAGATAAAAACATATTCATAAAATGTCCATATGAGACAAAAGTTTGACTCAGTTTGTTTCATATGATGTTTGTTTTGCTTCTAGATTAGATTTCCAATACCTCAGTTTTTTTCAAATCAATGAAATTTTCTGTCGGTTAAAATCTTAAAATGTTCCATAAATACATTCAAATATAAGTAAAGAAAATAAATGTACAGAAAATAATTAACATATTTTTCAAAACAAACAAAAATATCAAGATAAAAGAATTTAGTTAACCTGCCAAAAAATCTGATTGATAGAAAAATAGTTCTATCAAAGAAGAGTGACTCAAAATGAAGCGGAAAAGTTTAGACTAACTTTTCTTTAGTTCTGATGAGGATCTTCTTATTTCGATTCTGCCATGGTAGCTCATGAACAAAGGATATATTTTTATAATTAGTATTACTTTATTTAATGCGCTTCATTGAATGTATATAAAAATGTATATAAAACAAACTAGTCATCCATCCACCTACATTAATGATTTGTATTTTAAATCCGCATGGTAACTAAATAATTCAAAATACAATGTTCTTTCGTTTGTTAGTTTTCGCATAAAGTGAACAGATAATATTCAACTATCGAGAAACAATTCTCGGAAGTCACTATAAATTAACAATAATCCTTATAAATTACAACAAAAAATTTACAAAAATCTTTAAATTTCTTTTTCCTATAACGATTTATGATCCTATTATTTGCGTCTATTCATAATTTGGGACGAGAAATATAACTTCTTTTACTTTGTGTGTGTGTTTTTTTTTTTTACTCTTCTTTAAACGAAACAAGATAGGGATACCGATTAGTAAACCAATCACAGTGCTTCGCAACGGCTTCTGAATAACCTTTACCTTAAAATTGACAGCATCGGGGTGGTCTAGGAAATGCGCGCGCTATTCTCTTTGCGACCCCATGCTATCTTAGCCACCCCTATTTACATGGAATATCGTCATTCTTAACTCAAACCTTGTCAATACATTGAATTCCTAACAATGATTTAAAAAAATCCTTAAGTTGAGAAACTCTGATTTAAAATGGGGAGAAAAAATAAATAAATAATAACTTTGGCCCATCATGGGATCAGACTCACGACCTTAGCGTTATTAGCACGACGCGACGCTCTAACCAACTGAGAAAACAAAAGCCGTTGCGAAGCATTGTGGGATATGTGTCCACATACAGACAGACAAACCAGGAATATAAAGCGTCTTTCAGAAGCCTAAAAGTGTATTCGAAAATTATTTTATTTAATTTATTTCAATTTTGAAAACGTCATAATCAACCGAAAATTATCTATTTGTCTGAATTTGATATTTGTTGTGAGTGGCAAATTTGACTGAGAATGTTTTTCAAATAAAAGCAGATTCTTTCATCAACAGGATTGAAGAAAGCCAGAGAGAAACAACATGAATCCACAAAAGTTAGATTTGTTTTCATAAAAATGTTATAATGTTTTGAGACTTTAAATGTAGTTGAGTATTTTTATACACCTAAAGATACAGCTCCTATTATGTAGTTGAGTATTTTTATACATCTAAAGAGTTAGCGAAAGACAACTTGGAATTTTTTTTTCAAATACTGAATAGAGTTGCTTCAGTATTTAAAAAAACAAATAAAAATGCTTTCATAATTACCGAAATAATATTTGAAAAATTAAATTTATAAGTTAAATAAATCAAAAAATAAATCGAAAAAAGGAACTTTTCAAAGATAATAATTAGTTAGGAATTATGTTAACTTGAAATTTAATTTGTTTTTAATTTGTATGTGAGTGGGCTTCAAGAATTGAAAGATCAGTTGATGGTTGAAATCAAATCATCAATATACACAACTCATATTGTAGCGACAGCAACTCTATGTCTAATCCAATTTTAATAATTTTTAATTTAGTTTCGATTTTTCAACAAAAGAAATTAATCTGTTTTAAGGATTTCAATAGATTTCATTAAGTGATTTTTGAAAGCTATAGAGAAGATATTTTTCCAGAGGGTTCCAAATCGCTGCGTAGTAGGCAGTGCGATATTTTCTATTTGAGCTTAACGTCACATGGATTATAATTTGGAAATACTCTTTTTTTTCAAATACTGAATAGAGTTGCCTCAGTATTTCAAAAAAACAAGTAAAAATGTTTTCCTAATCTCCGAAATAATATTTGAAAAATTAAATTTATAAGCGGTATGATACTAAAATAAATCAAAAAAGAAATCGAAGAAAGGAACTTTTCAAAGATAATAGAAATTATAAATTTCAATGTTATTTTCAATAAATATTACAAAATTAACTATATTAACTTTGTTTTCAATTAAGAACAATTATATTTAATCATTAGAAAATAAGGTAATTTCCTTAACTGAAAACTTAATAATGAGAAAAGAATATTTTCAATTAACTTTTTATAAATAAAAATTAATAACTGAAAATATCACATTGGAATTTAGAGAATATTCCTAATTTATTTGGAGCTTTCTTAAACTGCGAACACTGAGATTGACATGTATTTTCTTTCCGTTAGGGCGTAGTGAAAGTACGCTTACAATACGTCCGGGATTAAATCGGATAGTCCTGGTTTTTAATGTCCGGGGTAATGTCCGGAGATGCCCAAATGTCGTGGTTTGAGAATTTTATGACTAGGGAGAATTTTTTTAACTTTAGACCTGTATTTTTGACATCGCGTTTTTAAAATTTCTCTTACGGCCTTTGCCACTCTTAGTCGACGTTGAAGCAAGCGCTGATATCAAAGGTGAAGCATGGCTACCGGTTCCGCCACAACTTTTCATTTAGTCATTGGACAACACAAGAGGGGCAATGTATTTATGTTGTTTTCGGGTTGAAGTAACTGGTAGACACGTTTTTGATCATTTTATCCCTATTCGTCTTTTGTCTCATCGTTTAGTAATGGGCAAAAGAAAGTGTGTTTCACGTTAACCTGCAACAAGAATACATATTTTTGAAATTGTGTAATGACAGTAACAATTACATAGTGTGTTAATTGCACACTATGAACTGGAGAATTTTCTGTTGCACATCGATGAAAGAGTGATATTGAAGACCACGGAAAACAGTCAAATATAGGAGTGCTATTAATGCTACTGCTTCAACAAACTTAAGAGATTTTTTAAAATCAAAGATGGGAATCCGAATAGCAGTGATCTGGAGTGTGCTGCTAAAGAAGCTACATTTTCATACCACAATGCTAGACACGAAATCAGTTTCAAAACATTAGACTGCACATGTCAACTGCTTAAAAAGTTGAGATGTGAAGTCTGATGACCCAAAATTTTCATCTGATAGAACCAAGGCAATTATTGTTATTGACGTTAATTCGTCATTTATATATGATAATGCGTTGCGTTCTTTGGAAAACAATAATTATGTAACAGTAACGATGGATAGCTCAAACAGAAGTGAAGTAAAACTTGTTCCGATTTTTGCAAGATATTTCAGTCTGGAGGAGGGAATTCAAATTAAACTTTTAAATTTCAATGAATTGTCAGTTTTAATTTCTCAAATTTTAACTCAGTATCTTTTACAGTGTGCCAAACAATATATTACTGATAACACAAACAGTAATTTTGGTGTCTGACGATAAAGGGGAATGAAAATATTCAGAAAAGTTCAAAGTGATTTGGATAGACCTATTTTAGGAATTGCTTGTTCAGCTCACATTGCAATAATTCAGTACAAACATCTTTACCCCTGGTCATAGAAGTTATTGTTATTAAATTTATAAATATTTTCACATATAGGCAGTAAGAGTAACGAAATTTAAAGATTTCTGTGTATTTGTGGAAACACATTACAAAAAAGTATTATCTCAAAGCAACACAAGGATCCATAGTATGTTACCTGCTATTGAAAGAATTCTTTCCATTTTTGATGACCCAAAATCATTCTTCTTATCTTGTGACAAATACCCAAAATTATTATTTGTTTTTTCTTTAAAAATCTAGAAAGTGAACTGTTTTTGAAATTTTTGTATGGTACTACCCAGTTATTTAATAATATACAGTAAAATCTAGTTAAGATGTCACTCAAGGGACATTTTAAAAGACTAAACATTTTTGACGACTTAAGCGTAGAGACGACTTAAACGGAGTGGGCAACGAAAAATACTAAATTACAGTATTTTCATGAATTGCTATAGGATTCGGTGAGAAAAACAAGATTTTCAGAAATCATTATATGCAAATGAATGAGTGGAAAATATTAATAATAATAAAAAACACTTTTTATAGCTACCACATTTTAATTTTTTGAAAAGAAAGGCAATGTTTGTCTTTGAAACGTTCGAGCCAACCATTGTTGCCTCCGAAATCTTCAATATTCAACTTCTCAGCAATTTTCATGGCTTTTTCTTTGAGAATCACGGCAGAAATCGGCACATTTTGCGATCTTGCATGTTTTAGCCATCGAACTAAAACCTCCTCGATCTCGTCAAACTTCGATTTCCTCATTCTCTTTCTTTTGTCTTTGCAGTCAGCTTCTTCAATTACTTGTTTCGATGAAAGAATATCGTTTAATGTAGTCCTGTGAATATGGTGTTCTTTGGCAAAAGCTGTTTTTGAAACATTTGATTTTTCAAAAAGTGCAATTAAGTCTTTTTTTTTAAAAAGAAAACGAAGTAAGTTTTCGTTTTCCTGGCATGTTAAAATCGTAATCGAATCACGAAATTGCGAGAGAAAATATGCCTTATAGCGAGCTTACTCGCTGTGAAATGAAGTCACACTCAAGAGCTTTTCAAAAGAAACGTCTACACTCAACAGAGTCGCAGCGAGAAGTGTACTTTGAATGGTTAGCAGCGAGATTTCAAGAACCCAAATCTCCCGAACGGATTGGAAAGGAATGAAGTGACAGGTGTTGTCGAAAATTCCCTGTAAGGGCTTGGCTTTCTTAAAGTGAAGGGGCTGAAAAGATGACATGCAAAATGGAGAAGAAAGATGCTTTCGGTCATTTTTAAGGATGACGAGTTATCCGGAGTAGAATTAAATTTTGTTGACGGGTAAAGGAGGGTTATTTTACATTATTGCGTATGAGACTTTGTCGGGACCAAAGAAAAACGACGACTTAAACGGAGTGACGACTTATCCGGATGACGACTTAACGAAGTTTTACAATAGTTCTGAAATTGGAAGCTAATTCTCTCACAGCAACAGAAGCATTTCAGAATTATTCTGAATTAATTTGTCAAATTCAGGAAAGAAAAACCCTCAAATTTCCACCATCTTCTGCCAAAGAATTGCTATTCATACTAACAGAAAATAACGATGTTCAGGAACAAAAATAGTACCAGATACTATTGAAGAAATATGGAAGGCAATTTTTTAAGGTGTTTCAAAAGATTGATATTTTATGTTGCAATATTTCTAAAATGATGGAGTTTGCGATGTCTTTGCCAGGGACATCTGCTCCGTGTGAGAGAGTTTTTTTCAATTACGGGGTGAATGTGGTCTGAAGAAATGGGTAGACTTTCATTATGTACTGTTAAATGTTAAACAACTGCTAAATTTTAAAATTAATTCAGAACTTTCTTGTTGTGAATTTGTTGGTTGAACAGACAGCTTTCATGGTTTTGGTTTTTTTGGGTTGAACAGATAGGTTTCATCGTTTTTTTTTTGGTTGAACAGATAGCTTTCATGGTTTTTTTTTTTTTGTTGAACAGATAGCTTTCATCGTTTTTTTTTTTTTTAGAGGGCCCCCCCCCCCGAAAATATATTCTATATACGCCACTGAGCAGAACTATTTCAGAAATATTCTGAATTAATTTGTCAACTTCTGGAAAGAAAAGCCCACACATTTATATCATCTTCTGCCAAAGAATTACTATTCACTTTAAAAGAAAATAATGATGTTCAGGAACAAAAATTCTTCTCAAGCATAGACAATTTTTATAATTCTAGTATCCAATGCTTAGAGTTGTTGAGAGCAAGTTTTGATAAAGTAAATCGATAAATTTCAGCGGATAAATTTACGAACTTAGATTGCTTGATCTGATTTAGAAGAAAGTGCAAAGTTGTTACTGAAATTATAAAAGATTTCAAAAATATTGATGACCTCTTTGATGGACGGACATTGTTGAAACAGGTAATTCAAAACTAAAGATTAGGTTGTGGTTCATGTCCATAAAAAGTACTAGATACTATTGAAGAGAATTCGAAAGAAATTTTCAAGGTATTTCAAAAGACTGATATTTTATGTTGCAATATTTCTCAAATGATTGAGTTTGCGATGTCTTTGCCTGGGACATCTGCTCCAATTGCTATAGACTTTCAGTATCTACTGTTAAACATCTGCTAATTGTTAAAATTAATTCAGAACATTCAATGTTGTGAATTTTGTGATGTAATATGTAACTTTGTGAAATGTAGGCCGTTACGATTTAATTTAATTTAAAATTTAAATTTGAAGTTTAGCGATTGTTTGAGGATTTTAATTCGAAGGTATGTATTATTATGATTAAGTATATTTGTAATGGTTTAGGAAAATCATTTTTTAGTATTTATTTTAATATTTGTTAGTAATTGTTTAAATATTTGTCCAAAAGGAAGGAATGGTAAAAATATAATGTGATAAAAATAATAGGGAGAAATCGTGAGAAAATAGTGTTTTCAGCATTCTCAGCGTTCGTTTTCCGTTACATTCGTGAGAAAGAAAAGGGAAGGAAAATTCGTGCAGTGTGCAAAAAGCGGCGGGAATAACAGAACCACGTGATTGATTATACATTAATTATTGGATGAAAGTGATGTAATTTAGATTATTGGCGGGAAAAGAAGCAGTGCGGAGTAAGATTCCGTTGGAGAGAAGGAGAGAAGGAGAGGAGGAGAGAATCGAGCGGGACGTTGTAGCGATAAGATCTTTCGAGAGCCTGGCATCGGAAGCGAACCGTGATGTCACCGTATGAAGTGACAGCGTAGCCGGGAGAGGCGGGGAGTTCTCGGCCGATGTTGGTGCAACCGCACGTATCGTATGTTTCTGAAAGGTATTTCGGACAGTGTGTGATTTGGTTGTGAACTGATGTTAAGGACATTAGATTAGCGGAGTAGTGTTTGTGCGAATGGACAGTGCAATATTCTCAAGACAGTTTGTTAACAGCGGAAACGTGAATCGGCGACAGCGGTTAGAGCGTTCTGAAATGGAGACTAGCATGAACTTAACTAAGACGGAGACGAAGTCTACTTGAGAAGTGATGACAGAGACCCATGGTGTTTTGGACTCTAATCATTCCTTCGATTAATCAGGTGTCATTGGAGGGAGCCATAAAGAGATATTGTGCATGAAGCAGGTGTGTTCGTTCAACCCAGCGGCAACAGTTGGCGCGGGAGTTTCAGGGAGAGCCTTGGGACACCGCATGGGACGACAAGTCTGGCCGGTTAGCCTTTGAGGTAACAAAACGACACGTATTTTATTCCCAGATATGGAAAGAACTATAGGCGTGGGATTTTCGGGAAGAACCCCGGAATACCACATGGGACAACAAGTCTGGCGGGTTCGCCGTAAGGGATTCCGTAAGTAATGAACACGTTCATCCGGGGAATCGTAATTCAAAGTTTAAGATAGATACCCACCGACTTATTTAACTTAATCTATATGAAGTAGTGGTTCCAGTAAATGACTTAGTCAGTAAATGACTTAAGTGCTTCTCGAACTCTAAAAGAATACGTAACTAATTACATCAAGCGAAAACACACGTAAAGGTGTAAGCCTTAGTTGTATGATCATAGATTAATTGAAATCGACGGACATTAAATTAGCCGCTGATTAAACGTTACTGTGAACATTTCAAATGATAAACTGATAGACTGAACTTTAGCTTGTCAGTAAAGGTGTGTTAATGGTTTGGGAGAATTGCTATGTCTTGTTTAGACCATTTCTTGTCGGAAAAGTATTGTTTGTGAAAAGAAAAAGATAATTTGAAAGCGTAAATACAATACATTTATTATTTTGTATTTTTTTGAATTAATTATGATGTGTTTCAGATAGGAAAACAGAAAGGTGTTTAAATGTTTTTGTTCTAGGAAAGCTTTTGTTGGAAAACGAAATACTGAGGAAGAAAGAAGATTGTATTTTATCACTCTGTATTTGGACAGTTCTTTTGTAAGCCGATTAAAATTAGTATGTGGGATTTAGTTTGATTAATAGATTGGTTGATTGTTAGATTGGTGCACCAAGGGTATTTGTGGATCTGAAGTAAATTATTATTAAAAATAGTGCTTGAATATTATATTGTATTGTTTATTAGAGGTGAAGAAATTTAATAAAAAAGAGATCCTTGGTTGTTTGGAAATAATGACGTCATTCATGAATGCAGTAAAAGTGACATGCGCAGTGACATGAGCGGTGTATTCGAAATAAAATGGCAGCCAGCGGTGTGGCCATGTGTCTATGCCGATAAAGTTTTTCAATAAACTAAGGATAACTAAAGCGAATGGAAAACTTGCCAGTCCATGAGTTATAATGTGCATCATGGAAGAAGGCTACGAAGAACGACAATTCTTCATTGAAGCTAACTCGACAGATGGAGGCCGATTCTCCAATCGAGCGAAATTCGAATAGGGTTAAACCGCCATTACGAAATTCGAAAATCATCAAGAACTTGTAAGTAGTTTTTCTTATTATTCTAGCGAAAGAAGAATCAATGATCAGAGCGGTCATTCCATAATTAAAGAACGTTACGATTAAAGAGGAAAAGACTATTTTTCTAAAGGCTGAACTGAGAAACTAATTGTTCTTGATATGACGTAATTCGACGAAGCGATGGAGGGATAAATATTTATTATTCTCAAGACAACAGTGTGAATAACTTTAACTAAATATAATTCGAATCATCGAGATAAACAGTTATTGATATTTGATTTAGTGACTCAGAATTAATCTATTCTTCTATTTGTGAAAAGTATTGAATTCCTGAGTGAACTTTCACATTACTAAAGTGACTATTATAACTAATGAAATATCAGTGAGACTTAGTGCATCGATGAAATATCAAGTTTGAATTATAATAAACTTTATTATTAAGAAGTTGTTTATTGATTATTCAACAATAAATATGTATAGATCATGAGGTGAAATTAACCATTGATAATCACATAAGGTGTCAGATAACCATTGCTATGGAACTGTGAATAATGGATTGAACTATAAACTTATTAAATCTTTATGAATACTAGAAGTATTATTGAGTAATGAACTGAAGATTAATAATAGTCTTATTAGTCTGAGAATTTGAAGTAAATTCATTTCCAATAAATTGTTGAAAGTTCTTAAATGTGTCTGTGTGTGTGTACGTTAGATTGAAATAACCCATACAAACTCTGCTACATATTATTCATTTAATAGGGAATGTAAAACCGAACAAAGGTGACACATGATTTCCCAAATAGTATTGAAGGGGTGGGAATGTAAAACTAGATCAAGTATTAAGGGATGGGATTGATTTATTTTGAATATTTAAGTTTGTTATATATTATATTATTGTGTGTGTTTAATAAAAGATTTCATTGTTTAAGATTTATCTTTGTTTGTTTATTTTATTATTCATTTAAAGTATTAGAGAAAGTTAAACCCAAGTGTGGTTCATTTTAGTTAGTTATTAGGAGATTAATTGAAAAGATCATTTATTGTTTAATCAGTTTGGAGACCTTGCGGCTTATAGAGGGGGTTGTGGGTGTTTTGGCCGTTCTACTGGAATGGGCCCGGCAGGATGGTTTCATTACACCCAAGATAGTTATTAGTTGGACAACCGTAAAGTTATTCTGTCTTTTAGTTTGTTATATAATTTTGATATTATTATTTTTTGGTGTACGTGAAAGTGTTCCCCCTCCCACGTGACACAGAGAGGCCGTTTCCAAAGTTCTTCACTCATGTAAATTCTATTATTCAAAATTTTAAATTTAAAAGAAATTGATGGAAATTTTTCTTTTTTAGATGTGTGATTTCAGATAAGAGTGCCTTTTTGAGTCGAGTTGATGGGACGGCCGTTTCGAGCTTGTTAGGCTCTCATCAGCCAGTGCAAGACTCAAAAGGCGTACCAAGTATTGAGAATACATGATGGAGACAGTGACCCCTCAATAACTAAAAGTAAGAAAAAAAAATCAAATGTGGAATTAAAATCTTGGTTAGCACTCAGGCTACCACAAAAAGGTATTTGACCATAAAGAAATGAAAAGAAAAATAAAATGAAAAAAAAAGAGGGTTTGTTATTTATTTCTTTCTTTATTTATTTTTTCGTTTCTTTTCTTTGTAGTCAAATACCTTTTGTGGTAGCCTGAGTGCTTTCCAAAGATTGAAATTCCACATTTGAATCTTGTTTTTCTTACTTTTAGTTATTGAGATGTGTTATTTATAATTAAAGATATTATATTGAGTAATGAACATTATCAAAAAATTTATCAGAGTTAGCATATTTTAAAGTTTAATTCTAATCATAAGCTTTCAACAAAAAAAGCCATAATACGGAACAATTTAAAAAGATTAATACATGATACTGAAAAAAAGTAAATTATGGAAAGTAAAAATAGATGATCTTAAGAAAAATTAGAGATGAATGAATATCTTTTTACGTTTATACCAATAATGTTGATTAAAAGTTCAGCCCACACACAAACAGCATAACAGTCTAAAAATTAAAACTTTAAAACATTAAAATTTTAAAAAACAAGCTTCATAGCTTTTGCCAGCACTTAGACGTGGCTTTTTCAGTCGAGATGATTCGAGAGACAGTCGGATTCTCTATTTAAGCCATGAAGGACCAATGAGAAAGGGCGATCTTTCATTGGTGACAGCAACCTTCAAAAGCAGCAGGCCTGGAGAGACGAGACATCTGGCGGTGATCACTGGGCGTTGGATCGGCTGTAAACACAGAAACACATGGCGTTGTTTATAAATAGATGATTAGCACTACACCTGGTGGAGGCGAGTAGCCCCAAGTTAATACGAAAAGAAACTCTAAGTGCTGGCGAAAGCTACGGAACTTCTTTTTTAAAATTTTAATATTTTAATTTTTTAATTTTTAGACTTTTATGCTGTTTGTTTGGGAGCTGAACTTTTAATCAGATGAATGAATATCCTAAAAGGTTTATTGAAACGAATATTAATAAATTCTTTAAAATCAAAAGTATGATTGTGGTTAAGGATAAAGAACAAGTGAATCAAGAGTACAAATTTATAAAACTGTCTATTGGTATTAATATAGATAAAAACATTAGAAAAGTTTGTGTGAAAAATAATGTTAAAATAGTCTACTATAAAGGTAAGAATTTGTTCAAACAGAAAAAGGTTAAAAGTAAAGTTGAATGTAATATATTATTGAAAATGGTGGTTATTTATGTGTTAGAATACTGGGATTATTTAGAAATTTATATAGAAAGTACAGGAAGATCGCTTAAAGTTCACGTAGACGAACATGTCAGAGCTTTTAAAAAATAAGAAAAAAGGTATATCAGATTGTGTGGACCCTGTTCTTAAGTTTACTCACAACCCAGAACCTTTAGTAAACATTATTTAAGAGTTTCAAGATGAGACAGAAAGATTTTTTGTTAGAATCTAGCTTTATTAATTGGAGAATTAAATGAATAAAGAGAAACTATTAAAAGTGAATGATATTTCTTTTGGTCTCTTTAAAATGTGTATGGAGAAAAACAAAAAGTAAAATTAAGAGTCAATGATAGTTAAATTATTTGTCCGTTTGTTTATATTTTTTTATATTTTTGTATTGTTTATGAAAATTGTTAATGCAAAAGTGTTTATTTTGTTTTTACGTTAACGATTGCTAAATCCACATTGTTTATTTCTTGTTTATTTCAAGTTCATGAATGTTTAATTCATGTTTATTTCACGTTCTTGATTGTTTATTTCAAATTTTGTTAGTTATTAAGTAGGAGGAGTTGGTTTCTCCTCTTATTTTCAGGCATGCCAAATTTCCGCGGAAACGCGGATTTCCGCTTTTTTCCTTTTTTGCAGATTCGCGGACTTCCGCTTTTTTCCTTTTATTTTTATTATTTTCCCTTTTTTGTTTCGTGGTACACCGTGTTTCCGAACGTTTTTATGCCCCTCGTCGTTGAATTCCTGAACTTTCAACTCGTTGACTGGCGGGCGAGCGAGCGACCGAAAGAATTTTTCTCCCCTTTGGTCACGTGACCTCGACGGAGAAGTAATTTCGTCTCAAATTTTGTCTTAAATTTTACCTCGCGCATAATTTCCTCTTTTTTACATTTTCCCCACTCTCATGCCTGTATTTTATGTAATGTTCCCGATGAAGGTTTTAGATAAAAAACAGAAATATAGAAAGTATCTGATGAAGATGTATGTTTTTGGCGTTTCTTTTATGGAAGATGAAGTCCATCAGAAGATTCTTTAGAAGAGTTTTAGTCAAAATAGAAATTGTTGTCCGATTTCTTTCGTCACTAATAAAAACTCGACAACTATGAAAGTTGGGTTTCAATAGAATGATATAATAAAGATTCCTATTAATATTAGTACTGACAAAACCATTAGTTCAGAAGATAACGGTAAAAAGTTTAAAGCAAAAGAAAAATCATTTGAAACTTAGTAATTTCATTAACTCTTTCTAAAGGAGATGTTTATTTCTCCTTCTGTGTTTCGTCCGTTTCTGCGGGTATAGTGTGAGTTGCCTCCTATGCCGTACCCTAGGCAACGTTTCGTCCGATAAATGCTTTCATTTCTCGCCGCTTGTTGAGGTCAATAGATTCACTTCAAAGAGCCTGGGCATTTGCAAAAAAAAAAAATCTTCAAAAATTTTTTTCAGACATTTCCAACCTTAATGTAATAACAACTCCGTAAAAAGTAAAAAAAAAATGAAAGTAAAAAAGTAAAAGTAAAAAGCTATGTTGTATTACCTTTCATCCCACAACGACAACACAGTATAAAGAGAATATTCCGAAAAACCGACATAGTTCCAACATGAGTGGGATCGAAATATACAGGATGATACCCCAAGATAGAAGGGGTCCAAGACCAAATTACGTTGCATCCCAATTCGCGATATAAGCAATCGCGTTATAAGCGAACCTCAATCTAACATTATGAGCATCATCTTTCTAGCAATTGCAATAGAAATGCTTATCCCACCCAAAACATTTCGTGTAAAATAAGTTGCCAAGACTCACATGTCATAATGCTTTCACTGTTAAAAAGATATGAGATCTCATGTAGAGCCAAGCCCCTAACTCAACGAGGCCTAACTCTACAAGCCCCAACTCTAAAAACCCTATATCTTGGTCAAAAACTATGGCTTGGCCGTTTCGTGGCTGTCACACTGTCAATTCCATGGAGTTATGTAAAGGATATGGAGTATGCCAAGGCACACTTTTTGACCAAGATAGTAGGGTTTTTAGAGTTAGGCCCCCTTGTAGAGTGAGGGGCTTGGCTCTAGATGAGATCTGATAACTTTTTAACAGTGAAAGCGTTATGAGCATCTTGGCAACGTATTTTACATGAAATGTTTTGGGTGAGATGAAATAGTTCCATGAAACGGCCAAGCCATACTTTTTGACCAAGATATAGGGTTTTTAGAGTTGGGGCTTGTAGAGTTAGGCCTCGTTGAGTTAGGGGCTTGGCTCTACATGAGATCTCATATCTTTTTAACAGTGAAAGCATTATGACATGTGAGTCTTGGCAACTTATTTTACACGAAGTGTTTTGGGTGGGATTTCATTTCTTTTTGTAGGATGAGATCTGATAACTTTTTAACAGTGAAAGCGTTATGAGCATGCGAGTCTTGGCAACCCCTTATTTTACATGAAATGTTTTGGGTGGGATTTCATTTCTTTTTGTAAGATGAGATCTGATAACTTTTTAACAGTGAAAGCGTTATGAGCATGTGAATCTTGGCAATTTATTTTACATGAAATGTTTTGGGTGGGATTATCTATTACAACTAAATTTAGTTTTAAGATTTAGAAAATGGATGTTTTTTCAATACCCTACTTTTCTGTTTTTCTATTGGTCAACTTGTATATACAAGCTGTTTGCACTTTGGAAGAAATCACATTATTACACAGTATTATTTAGGCCGAAGCATTGAGGGTACGACATATTTCAGATCTTAATAAAATCCAAAGTATAAAAGCTAGATAAATGAAACTTAGCGTATTTCATTAGTATGGTAACTGCATCTTATCCTGAAAATTTGAGCTCTCTAGTATTATCCAGGCCGAAGCTATGAGGGTTCGATAATACATAACCAGACCCCCCCCCCCTTTATGAGGGGTTGGAATGTGAAAGTTACGGATTTCTTAATTTTTTTGTTGTTTGTGTGCTAATCCTAACCTGCATACCAAATTTCAGCTTTCTAGGACTTCAGGAAGTACCCTAGAGGTTTTGATGATCATGAGTCAGTCAGTCAGTCAGTCAGTCAGTCAGTGAGTGACGGAATCGACGTATTTTAGATATTAATAAAATCCAAAGTATAAAAGCTAAATAAATGAAACTTAGCGTATGTCATTAGTCTGGTTACTACATCATATCCTGAAAATTTGAGCTCTCTAGTATTATCTAGGCCGAAGCTATGAGGGTTCGAAAATACGACGAAACACTTCCAGAAAAGGTACGTAGTGCCCTTCCTGCCTTCGGCTCGTCTTGGCGGGGGCACTGCCGTGCCCCCAGATCTGTATGATTCAAAATGAAGGTAATTAGATATTTAAATACAAACCTTAGTATAGTTTTAATCTGACATTTTAAGCCATTTTTTAGTTATTTGTATTTTTTTTTTTATTTAAATATTCAAAGGCTTGAGGATAGGCTTAAATTTTTATAAATAAGTTTTCGGCTGAGGAACTCTAATGACTAACCTGTGTTGAAAATATCCATCTGATTTTACTCATCCAACCATTTTCCAAATTACATGTTTCTATATTAGATTACACCAATTCACCTCCCAATTGAGCCCTCAATTTTCACAATTGGAAACTGTGATTGATGTCAGCCAAATTGTAGCATCGGCGCAATTTGATGTCAACGGAATAATGCAAAGGTATATTTATTTCCAAATTTGAAGATGTTTACTTTGCTGTGAAGAAGGTACCTATAAAGCTACTGATAGA